>PVJD01003383.1:0-164863 GCA_004026545.1 Mormoops blainvillei | reverse complement strand
AATGTCACCCCAATAAATTTGATTTTAAAATATAATGAAATTAAATTAAATGTAAACAACTAGTTTCAGCAAAAAATAAGAAATTATATATTGGCTTATGTAACTAGTTGAATAAAGAGTAGGTTTCAGGAACAGCTAGTTACAGGAACTCAAATCACAGTATCAGGAATCTGTTTCCTCTCTACTTCTATCTGAATAAGGTTTGATTTACTGCCAGATTCTTCCTCTCATGGTGACAAATTGCTGCTGGAAAACCCAAACCCACTCCCTTGAAACCAGTGAGAAGAGAGTTTCTTTTTTCAGTAGTTCTAGCAATAATCCCAGAATTGAGTTACATTGGTCTGACTTGGATACACCTGTCTACCTTTATGGTCAAAGGGTAGAACATGCTGATGGGCAGCCTGGCTTGTATGTTCATCCCTGGAGTAGGAGACTATGAGATTAGCTCCACATATGATACATGGGCTGAGTGAGAGTAGAGAGGACTGGTTTTCCAGTTGGAGATACAGATGCTAAAGACAGAATAAAGGAATGTCGATGATCAGTAAGCAAAACAACAGATGTCACAATATCTAAATTCTCTCCTTTCTCTTTTCTTTCCTCTCTCTTCCTTCCCCCTCCTTACATTCTCTTTCTCCCTCCCCTCTTCTCTTTCTCTCTCTATCTCTTTCTCTCACTTTGTATCTGTCTTTCTATGTATTTCTCTCAGTGTTATAGTCATTATGCAAGATGCAAAAATGAAGCTCTTGTGGTCCCTGGCTTTAGGGACCTCTCAGATTCAAAAATAAGATGGACAGTTAGATAACAAACTCAAATATGTCACATGCTTGGGATTTGGATTCATACATACATACATAAGTGAAGAAAGAAAGAGAAAGAAAGATGAAAGAAAGAAAGAAGGAAGGAAGGAAGGAAGGAAGGAAGGAAAAGAAAGAAAGAGAAAGAAAGAAAGAAAGAAAGAAAGAAAGAAAGAAAGAAAGAAAGAAAGAAAGAAAGAAAGAAAGAAAGAAAGAAAGCTTGTAGAAGAGAAATATGCAAAATTACTCTAGGTACACAGAAAAAGAAGGGACTAATTTCATCGGGGCCAAGTAAAAGCTAAAGGAAATTTTCTCAATGGAGACATTGATTCTGACTCTGAAGAACGAGGAACAGGTTGTAACATTTTCCAGCAGGAGACCCCATGCAGACATAATTAGGGTCTTTAACTGCCAGTTGCATGCTGACCTCCAAATTTCCTTATGAAATTTGAAGAGAATCCTATGATCAAAAATCAGATAATTTGGACAAACACAGTTTGTCACTAAGTTTAACCTTGTAGAAGTCATTTATTTTCTCTTATCATTGGCTTTTTATCATTTGTAAAACAAGCAGATGGAACTATTTCTGAGGTTCCTTACAGACCTAAAAACGAGGAATTTTTTTTCTTGAAACTATTGAAGACTCTTGGTTTATAGAGTGAATGGAAGAGGCTTCACTGCTGAGAGTCTGCTTAAATGTGGGTTGTTGCTTTGTGGAGTCTGTGAGTATATGTGTAGTGGAAAATTGGTTTACCAGCTGTCTGAATCAGCTAGTTGATATTCTGGATACTCTGAGTTTAGTACATACTTAGTGGGATATTAAGGAGAAGAGGCAACAAGACTTCTCTAAGCTGAACCTGGGTTATTTTATCATATTGTCTAAAGTCACCCTGGAATTGTAGCAATTGCTGTAATTGAAGGCAAATGAAGAGACAATAGGAGATTTCCATGACCAGATTAATCTGTTTTCTCTGATTCCCTTCATTTAAGAATCATCTGTGTACCTGTATTTTTCTGTGTATAGTGTGCATGCATGTTTTTGGCCCAATTTTTCAGGAAAAAAATCTTTCATTTTAATTTAATTTTTATTCATTTATATTTAGATACTTGTTTTAGGTACGATAAAGGAATTTTAGCATTTATTTTTGAACATATAGCACAAGAAGGTTTTTGTAACAAATGATGACAAAACAT
This sequence comes from Mormoops blainvillei, assembly GCA_004026545.1. NCBI lineage: Eukaryota > Metazoa > Chordata > Mammalia > Chiroptera > Mormoopidae > Mormoops > Mormoops blainvillei. Next base: position 162,872 of record PVJD01003383.1, on the reverse strand, counting down.
AAGAACAGATATAAGTTATTTCAGGTACTATCCATGTATAATATGCATCCTTATTTTTCCCTCAAAAATTTGGGCAAAAAATTGTGCATTATACATCAAAAAATATGGTAAGTCCTTTTTGTGTTTTTTTCCCCACTGAGTTAAATTTTGCTTTCTTTATGGCTACAATATAACACTTGGCCAACAAATGAGATAGAGTTAGGTGTCCTAAAATATGTGTACAGTTTTAAATTATACCAGCTTCTGGTTTTACTTCTTAATTTAGTAAATAGGAGAAAAATAAACCCTATACCACCTCTCTGTGTTGTAATCTTGTATTCAAAAGTCCTGTTGAGGGAGCAGCATGACCCATTAATCCCTGATTTTCCAAACACAGAAATGACTACCTCAATCTAATGATTACAATTTGTTATTGGTTTACAGCCCCAGAAGATAAGTAAATTCTAGTTTATAGGGAGAAAATAGACTTGAAAACAGGATTAGGTAGAAGTTCACAAAGGCCCACACAGTCTCTCTTGAAACAAGGGCTTTGGACTCCCTGGGGGCATCATTAGCCTCATTTTAAATGCCAGGAAAGAGTCTTAGAGAAGTAAAAGGAAGTGGATATGTAAATTAGAGTTAGGGGCTCAAATAAGATTTTTTTTTTTGCTAGAGTGTTCCTTTCATTGTTCTTTGCCAGACTGATTTTCAAAAGCAAAACCAACACACTTACCAAAATGGCTAAAATGGAAAGAAAAAATAGAAAATGCCAGTAGCAGGGATGAGGGGCAACTGTAGCTCTTATATCCAACTGGTGAGAGTGCAAAGTGGCACAATGGCTTTGAAAATTTGTTTGGCATTGTCTACTGAAACCACACATACATAACCTCTATGAACCACCCATTCCACTGCCAATGGTAATATGCTAAAAAATGTTCAAGGATGTTTGCAGCACTATTCATAACATCCCTGAACTGGAAGTTACCCAAATTCCCACCACCAGGAGAACAGACAAATAAACAGGGTATATTCACATGGTGGGATATTATACAATGGGATATATATGCAGCAACACAAATATAATATTGGGCAGAATAAGCCAAACACAAAAGAGAACATACTGGAAGGTTATACAAAATTCAAAAATAAGCAAAACTGCATCTACAGTGTTAGGAATTGGAATAGCAGCTCTCCTTGGGAGGAGCGACTGGGAGGGGGATGAGGAGGATGCTTCTTGGGCCCTGGTGATGTTTTGCTTCTTCTTTGTTTTTTTAAAAAGATTTTATTTATTTATTTTTAGAGAGAGGGGAGGGAGGGAGAAAGAAAGGGAGAGAAACATCAATGTGTGGTTGCCTCTTGTGCACCCACTATGGGGGACGTGGCCTGCAACCCAGGCATGTGCCCTGACAGGGGAATCGAACCAGCGACTCTTTGGTTTGCTGGTCAGCTCTCAGTCCACTGAGCTACATCAGCCAGGGCTGTGATGTTTTGCTTCTTGATCTGGGGCTGATTTCACAACTATGATCAATATGCCAAAATTCATGAGCTGTACTCTTATGACATATGTGTGCTTTTGTGCATATATTATACATGAATAAAATCTCAGAAAGGAAAAAAAACGAAAACAAATTCACTCAAAGTTAAGAAACAAGCTAGACAAAGGCCATCAGCAACAGTTATACATGATAATAGTACCTGGCACTCTATCATAGGCTTACCTGGATTCTCGCATTGTTATGCATTAGTTTATTGAGTTCTTTCAATATTGCAAAGCAAATACAATTGTTACCCAGTTCTTAGAAGGTAAAACAAGACTCGAACATTTAATTAACTTACCATAGACCATGCAGTAGATAAATAATAGTACAGGTATTCAAACCAAAGCAACCTGCCTCCAGTGTCCACATCTTAACCATCTTGTTGTCATCGCCTCTCACACACTGGAAGGACCTGGGACACCCAGGAGCACTTTGATTTACAAATTTATTCCTGTGAAAACCACTCAGAACCTAAGAAATTGGGAGAAATGACCTTACCTCTGGAAGAAAAGAAAATGTTTGAAACAAAATCCAGCGTTAACTGAGATGGAGAATGGCTGTTTATCAAAAATTTAGGGCAGCCACAGAAAAAATCATGAAAGGTATAACTTTCTGCTTGCCAAAATCTCCTTTTAAATAAATCATTGTTTATATTGCTCCATGGCAACTGGAAATGACATGGATAGATGCAGTCATTTTCAGGAAGTTAGAGGATTGTTAACATCAGCACAGGACTCGTGATGATGTGTTGAAGGATGGTTGGCACCCGAAGGAGAGAATGATGTATGTTTCATGTTTTATGACATGTTTTGTCACTTGTGGGGAATTCAGAGGTGGAGGCACTTATAAAGTGAAAATGGAAGCCAACTTTTTATTCTTGTCACTTGTGTTACTTGGGAGGTTTTAAGATGAAAATAAAAAATCAGAGACTAACTGTCCACTAAAGGGAAAGGGAATTATTCCTAAGAACTAAACTGGAACCAGAAAGTGGTCAGAAAGAGTAGGAGGCTGGGCGACCAGCTACTTTCTCAACTTACTCACTTTTTCTTTGTTAGTGATTGAGTTTCTGTCGTAACGTCTTTACTGCTTCAAGTCTTCACTGTTAGTTGGGTTTTGTTTGTTTGTTTGTTTGTTTGTTTGTTTTGACCTACTAACTGCCACTGGGTTCCTCATTTCTAAACCGGAAGTAGCTTGACTAAATGGCGTAATCATGGGCATCATACACATTGGTCAGACCTCACAATCACGGGCTATCTCAGGTGCATGTGCATGGGTGGTGGGAAGATGTGTGGTCATCCCTGCTCAAGAAACAGCCTACTGCAGCTTCTGTGAGTAGGAAAAAATGGGCAAATTATTTTCAATGAGCAGTGCAAAGAGAGTGGAGCAGACTGCCCTATTAACATGGTCATTATGACTTATCTACCGAACTTTGGAGTCAAACAGAGGGTTCTTGAAACATTGGTGTGGTGAGGCTGGAAGAACCTTGAAAATCACTTTGGAAGGTTTATGCCAAAATTACCCTAAGTGAATCCCAACTTGTATTTTTCTTACTGAATCCATGAGTCTCTTATCTTCTTTGTCCCTCCCTTCCTTCTTTCAATCCTTCCTTCTTTCAATCCTTCCTTCTTTCAATCCTTCCTTTCTTTCGTTTTTACTCCTTGTTCAACAGATACCTGACATGTTTTTGAGTGGAGGACCTAGCCTGAAACTAGGTTGTGTTCATCACTGAGAATAGGCATGTCTGATTTGCTGTTGGAGTGGTTAACCTACACACATTTATTAGCATGCTTTTCAAGAAGAAAGTGGAGGTGTCTCAGTCATTTATTGCTGCATCACAAGAGAGCCCCAAACTTAGTGCCATAAAAGAACAATCATTTTAACATGCTCATGATTCTATGGGTCAGGAATTTGAAAGGACATAGAAGGATAGCTGGTATTTCCATTCAAGTCCATGTTCTCCAATATTCGCTGGGTAATATGAATGGCTGGAGATGGCTGAAATGGCTCAACTGAAACTGTGTGTCTGGGATCTCTATCATTCACCACAGGTATCTGCTGAAACTACAATGTCCAAGATGACTATTTCATTGACATGCCTGGTCTCTGGGCTCAGAAGGCTAGGATATTTGGGGTTGACTGCACACTGCACTGCTTTCTTCTCATGTGATTATCTTGGGCTTCCTTACAATATGGTAGTCTCTGGATACTCAATCTCACTACGCAATAGCTGACTTTCCTCAGATCAAAAGTTCAAAGAGACCAGGGTGGAAGTTTCAAGACCTCTTAGAACCTAGTTTTGGAAGTCATGCATCTGTTCTGGTGCATCTATTCATTACGCAGGGCCAGCCCAGATTCACTGTGGAATGAGACAACTTTAGAGCGTGGATACCAGAAAATGAGGTTCTTGGGGACAGGGCATCTTTGGAGACTCATTATCACAGAGGAAATAAAGTACATAACAAGGGCCCTGTTTGGATCCCATAACCAGACCCAGAGACTCCTACCTGCAGGAGTTCTGGGACCCAGCACAGGGGCTCTGTGGTCCAGAAGGCAAAGCAGCACATGCGTGGGGTGATTCTATTCACCTGCTGCCTGACGTCACAGCTACACAATGTGGCTCTAACATCTTAAGGCCTGCAAGTCACAGCCTAACCTTGGGGACACAGAAGACAGTATGCTTGTCATGGTCACACTGAGGCAACTTTAGCCAGCCCAAGAGGCAGAATAAAGAGCAAAGGGAAGAGCAGGAGAGGAAGAATTTGTTGCATACGACACAGAGGCTAAGTTAACAGCCTGGGTAATAAGTACAAACTAGATAATTCTTGAGAGAGTCCAAGACATAAACTGGGGACACTTTATAGGGATCTGGAGAGTCTTCATAAGTAGTTGAAGCAAAACTAGTGAAATGTGGATATTCAATCTTACATAAGCCCATTTGCACAAACTCGATTGTGAAGATGCAAATTACACTGGATAACATTTTTAGTTCAAGCTTTGTACTTAATGACCTTACCCTCAGGGGGTTAGCATCTAATTGGGAAAATAAAATTAATATATATTAAGTAATGGCATAAGACAACATAAGAGCTGTCACCAGGGAAACCCAAATAAATGGCTTACACATTAAATTTTATAGGAATACCTCAGAGAAAGAAGACAATCTAAGAACTGGAATGAACAGCAGGGCCTCCTGGAAGAGGGAAATTTGATCTGTGCTTTGAAAGTGTGTAAAATTTAATTAGGCGGAAAAGAAGCAGAGAACGGAAGAACTCTGAAAACTAGAAATGGCTTTGAATGACTTTTGGTTCAAGAAACAATTATTTTCTCCTAAACATTTAAAAAATGTTTTTCTTTTTTAATTGTATTTTTTCCATTACCATTTAACCCCCTTACACCTTCTCCCCCAGCAAACACTACACTGTTGTCCATGTCCATGAGTCCTTTTTCCTTTTTGCTCGATCCCCCCCGCTCCTTAACTGCCCCTCCCACCCACCCAATAGCTACCCAGCCAGGGCCAAAGGAGGTATTTTGAAGTGGTTATTTATGTATATCTCTTTCTGGACTTGAAAGGAAAGAATCCAGACTAGGGCTTGGCCAGATAGTAAATATTTTTGATTTTGTGGGCCTTGATTGCAATTACTCAACTCTGGTGTCATAACACAAAATTAACGATAGGTGATCCATATCCAAATGGACATAACCGTATTCCAGGTAAACCAGCTCCGGTAAAACTAAGTGGCAGGCCAGATTTGGTCCATGAGCTAGAGCTTGCTAACCCTGACTCTGGAAACTCCATTTCAGCCTATGAATGTTTACTGAGGTCTGCACTAGGCTTACCAATTGGGATATAAAGCTGAACAGGCAGTTGTGACCCCTCCCCTCAGAGCTTCTAGCCTAGGAGCGAAGCCTGGAGGTGGGGAGGGAAGATGTAACAGGATCTAACCTGATTTTAGGGGATGGAGGAGCCAGATAGGACTTCTCCGAGGAAGTGACATTTAACCTGGCACTGGAAGAATGTTGTCCTTAACATCTATTAGATGGTCTGTGGAAGGAGGGATGTTAAGGAGGTAGGAGAAGAGTTCCATGCAGAAGAAACAGCTGCTTCAAAGCTGTGGAGGTGAGAAAAAGTGTGTCATTAGAGAAACTAACAAAAGTTCAGTATGGCTGCAACAGAAAAGGAAAGGAGAAATGATGAACTCAGAGGACTGAAGAAATTGGAATTACCCAAGAAATACACAGTAGGGAAATGCCTCTGACCCCAGGACATGCTCGTTTCCTCTCCAGCATCAGGCTTTATTCATCAGCCTTGTTTGGAAACAGCTGAGATTCTTCAGATGACAAACACTTTGAAACCCTCTCACCCAGATGCTGATTCCACTCCTGGGAAGGTGGTTTTGTGACTATTCCAAGCCAATCAGCTAAAAGATACTTCAGGGTAAAGCAGCGATCCAACTTCTACTCTTTCTACACACCAGGCAATGAGAGAGTCGATTTTCACAACATCTTCAACACCGACTAAACTGACACCAATTCATGCAGCCCCAGAGAGCACGTGGAAGTGAGCCTTTCCCTTCAACAATATGTAGTTGGCTGGAACGTCTCATCCCTTGTCCGTGCCAGATCAGAGAGAGTCCACTGCATTCGGATTTCTAGAGGCAGTGCCATACCTCCTGTATCATTTCCAGCAACAGGCGCTGTCTGTGTTCCATGCAATTCCAATACGCTGTCCTTGGGCTCTAATAAACAGAAACATAAACTCCATCCAATGGAACACAGTAAACACTTAGTAAATTTTAATGGATATTATTACACTGTGTGTAAAATGACCGAAAACAATGCTTGACACACAGTGGGTATCGGTAAATAATCGGTTCTCCTCCCTTTCTTCCAGGCCATTTTACTGCACAAGTCTTGCCTGAAATCTCATAAAACTTCTCATAAACCACATTTTCCACTTCATCTGATGCCATGGGGGCATCTTCATCAACAAATCCCAGATTGGAGTGTAGTAGGCCGTTAGATAGCCATGAGCAGAGCAGGAACGACAGGCCAGGTGCAGAGGCTCACCAGAGCAGAGATGACATCTAGGCCTCAGCTGTGTTTCATCTCCAGGCCCAGAGAAGCAGCAAAACCAGGTGGAGTGACACCATGGCTGATATCAGGACCAGCTGCAATAACTAATGGCCCCCTTACCCTAGCATTGACCAATCAATGGGGACAACAACCCTAAGGAGACACACCTGGGAAGCTGATGCACGTTCTATTGCAATCCTCCCCTGAGACCTGCTGATAAAAGCCCTCAGGATGGAGGACCCAGCACAACTCTCTATGGGTGCCTCTCTCCTCCTCCTCAAAGTACACCAGAACCTCCCCTCCCTCTTTTGTCTCTGATGGCAAGTTTTCTTCTCTCTCTCTCTCTCTCCCTCCTATAACTTGTTTCCTGAACCCATTTCTTCCATGGTTCACTTTTCCTGCTTCTGTGACTTTCTAAACAAACTTTTTCTTACAATTTGAGTCTTGGCTCTGAATTCTTTCTTAGTTAGAACTCAAGAATTGAGGTTGCTGAACTGAAGTTAACACCTGGTGCCATTCTGCCACCACTAACAGGACAGATCCATTCCAGGCTCATTCAGAGAAATATTAGATGGGCAGAATGCAGAAGAAAGGCTAAATACCTGGTGACAGCATGAGCAATGCCTATTTGGGGCTCTAAACCCTACATGGGGCTTTTTACTCCCTATCCACTACCATAGAGCTGAGTTTGCAAAGCCAACACCAAGGTAGGGTTGCTGAGTTTCCCTTTCTTGTGTGGCCACAGGAAAAGCAAAATCATAGGAGAGACCACTCTCAAGGATCCGGATCTACCCAATGGTGAAATGTCGCTTTTGATATCAGATGCAAATGTTCCCCCAGAATCGGCCCAGAGGTGCAAGAAAACACCAGTGATATAGGGTGGGAGGGGTCTAACTTATGCCCCCAGGCTAAAGCACAAAGCAAGTGGCAGATATGTTCCTCTCTCCACTCCAAGCTTTACATTAAAAAAAGAAAATATGTCTTAAAGCCACCGACATTCAAATAGACTGGAGAGAACTACATCTGAAATGGTTGATAGAAGATGGGTTCCATGGTAAAATCTGAATTCTTACCCTATCATTTCCACTGTCTGATGAGTGACCTTAGTGCTAGCATTTCACTAATTCTGTATCTCTAAGTCCTCATCTGTCTACTAAGGGCCCACTCTAGATGAGAGTGAAGGTTCCTCCAGCTCTAAAATTGAGAATTTCTGTGGCAACTTTGGAGGAAAGAAGAGCATGGACTCAAAGTTAGGGAATTAGGATTTCTGCCCCAACTTTACCACAAATCAGTCACGTGGCCTTGGGTCAATAATTTAGTCCCTCTGGAACTCAGTTTCCTTAATCAATAGAAAAAGAGAGGTGTGTTTGATCAGCTCCAAGTTTTATGAGTCAGTGACACAAAGAGCTTGCTCTGAGTGACTTCTCTGAACAGCATCCATGAGCTCATGGGGTCAGATACCTGAGTGTTTGCCTGAGATGAATGGAGGTTTTGACCTGCCAGGCAGTGCAGAAATGGCTGTTTGCTCCTTTTGCAGAAAGACCACAAGCTTCTGGCTATCTGATATCTGCCTTGTGTTTGCCTAGAAGCTGTGTTCTCTACTTTTGTCTTGTTCCAAAAGTGGGACATGTTCATAGGAAGAGAAAAGCAAAAAGAAATAACTCTTGTAATCTACCCCATTCCGCAAAGATGCCCAGAGTTAAATTTTGTTTTATATCCTCTGGATCTGTTTTTAATACCCAAGCGAGAGTCATCATTTACCCAAATCATCTCTAAGTTCTTCAGTTTTCTGGGACCAGTCTTTCATTTAACATCCAAATAAAATAACTCATTTTTCTTGTGTTGGTTCTGCATAACAAAATCATTACAAATTTAGGATAGATAACCAAGACCAGGCACCGTATGGCTGAGTCCTCTGCCCAGGATCTAAAATCAAAGTGTGGGCTGGGCATGTTCTATTACAGAGTCCCTGGGAGTGAATTCACTGACTACGAAGCTCACTCAGGCTGTCGGTTCAATTCAGTTGTTTGCAAACGTGGGACTGAGGTCCCTGTTCCCTTGTTGTCATTAATTTAATAGCTACTCTCAGCCCCCAGGAGGTCACCTGTATTTCTTACCATGTCTGTCTCCCCATCTTTACAGGAAGAACTCTGTCCCTTTTCAGGACTCCTCTGATTTGACCAGGTCCACCCAGGTAGCCTTCCTTTTTATTAACTTGAAATCAACTGATTAGTAACCAAATCAAGGGAGTTATATCCAGCTATGTTCATTGGTCTCACTACTCTCAAGAGAAGAGGGTTATGTAAAACATGTATGGGGAGGGCAGGAATCCCCCATTTTGTCTAGCAATAGGAAGTCCATTGACATCTCCTGACTATTTCAGTAGAAAGTAATCTGTCACATTGTTCAGCACATAACTGGCGCTCAATGCACATGTGACTCAAAGTTTCCCAGAATTTAATGACCTCGTTGTAGCCAGCATGCTCTCATTTGCTCCTCAGGTGTTGCCCCCTCTTTTGTTACCTCTAGCCATGTCATTGCTGATTTTTATGTTTTTCTACCTGTTGCTTCTGTATCAACCCCACAGACCTCAGCTCTCCAAGGTAGCAGAGCAAAAGCCAGTGGGGGTAATTGCAAAACAGGAAATAATGAAAACATATGAAACTGGGTAACAGGCATTACTGCTCCTTTAGTCCAAGTCATGCTCCATCGGAGGAAGTCCCTTACTGGTAATCTCTTGCTTTAGTCTAAGGTTGTGGTATAAGAAGAAATATATTTGGTTTGCGTTCCAGCTTCTGGAACAGAAGATTAAAACCATTGGAATTTCCTGAGTAGGAATGTCTTGTCATTCAGTGGAGCCTCTCTTAAGCTCAACTGAGTTTAAGCTAATGAGGTAACTAGGGTGGGACCCTAGAGGACATCAAGATTGGGCTGGTCATTAGAAAGACCAAGCGATTAGAGAGTTGGATGTTTCAACAGAACCTGCTGACCTCTGGGAGGGGGACTACAGATTTACCTCTTCATCCTCCTAGAGTGAAGGAAATTCTTGTTTTAGGTTACCAGGGCAAGGTAACAACTTCATAACATCCATATAAACTCCTCTGGCAAAGAGAACCACTTGTTTACATTAACATGAAAAATAATTTTAACTTCCCACTGTTCTGATTTTCATTCTGGATTAACATTATTTTGGACAAACCAATATAAGAGTTGTTTATTCATCTGTTCATTTCCTCCCTGAGGAGAATTCTTAAGCAACTCAAAGAGGAGGAAACTATGAAATTAGAGTTGTTGTCTTGTGTTTCCTAAAGATGTGAATGGAGTCCTTAGGCGCTGTTCAAGGTCAGGCGACTTGTGTTTCCCTCGCTTCAGCCATTCTGTAAGGGGACACTAATGGGCAGGAAGCAGACAATGTAAGGGTTATCTCCCCTTTCCCTAGACAACATCAAAGGTCCCTATTTTCTTTCTTTTTTTCCTTCCTCTTGTAATAGGAACTTCACAGTTCAATGGCTTCTGTAGAGCATTTGGCAGAAAATGTAGTTTGAGCTGCAACTTGCTATAATAATAACAGCTACCATTTATTGGGAGCTTATACATGGCAGGCACTTTGCCAAGTGTTTTTTATGTGTTATCTCATTTAATTCTCACAACAATTCTGCGAGGGAGGCACTATTCCTTCTTCCGTTTCATGCGAGGTAAACTGTAGTGTCAAGAGGTTAATCAACTCCCCTATGGTTACAGAGCTGGAGTAAAATTTTGAACACAGGTCTGTCTGATTCCAAAACTATTTCTCTAGCCACTATCCACAGGGCGCCTCTGCACCGAGGCGGTTGTCGCCTTGTGATGCACTGGCTATGTCCTTCCCTCTGCCCCCAAAGTGATAGAAGGAAATGGCCGCTCTCATAAAGGGCACCACAGAGAATCTTGACATTCTTTTATGACCAAGGCCATTTAATAAAATACTTCTACTGACATTTTAGTAAATAAGTTCAAGACAGGCTAGAGGGCTTAATTTCAGACAGAACAATATTTTAGGAGGAAGCCAGTGTTACAGCACTAATTTAATAAAGCTCTTTTACTTGCGGGATCTTACAGCCCACATCAAAATATAATACTGAAATCGACTATCTAGCTGTACCTAGATAACATAGAATTGACATCATCTCTACCGCACTGTGTGTCTTATGAATGGTGCTAATGATTGAGCACTTCCTGTCTGCCAAGGAGCATTGAGCATTCTACTGACATTATCATATTTAAGTCTCATAGTGACCCCCCGATCCTGTCAGGATGGTCTAGGCTAGGCTGAAGTAACAGGCAACCACCCAATCTCAGAGGCTTATAAACGAAGGTTTATTTCTTGCTCATGCTACATGCCTATTACAGTCGGCTGGAGGCTCCGCTACTCTGAGACTAGGTGGCCAAGCGGGAGCTATCTGGGACAGTCCCGGTTGGTATCTGGAACTTTACTGGCTAGCGTGGCAGTGGGAAAAGAGAACTCCAGAGCATCTCACTTCACAATTCAAAGTTCAAGCTTACAAATGTCATATGTCCCTTTCACATAAACTCATCAGCTAGAATCACATTTAAAAAAAGGTAAAGACATCAAATATTTGCTCAGAAGCAAGTGTTACTATTATTCTACCTTTTCCAGAAAAAGGAAAGGGAAGCTAAGGGACCTATCACGGTTATGAAGCCCAGTAAATAGTTGAGCCCAGATTTGACTTTCTGATTCACTGTTCACCCTCTCTGGCAGAGAGAGAAGTATGAACAGATTACTGTAATACAGAATGGATTCAGATGTAATCACAGTGTAAACAAAAAAAAAAATGAAGCTCGGAAGAATGGAAGAATTGTAGGGAAGGAATGATTCTAATGGGGAGGTAGAAGAACTAAAAAATAAGAGACAAAGTCTTATGAAGAAGATGTGGCTTTATTTGAATCTTGAGAGATGGGAAGTTGCATTCCAGCTTACACAGTGGAGGGCAAGTAAATGCATAGAGAAGGGAGAGCACAGGGTAAGTCAGGATGTGTCGTGTGGCTAGAGTGGGAGGGGGGCCTTGAGAGAAGACAGGTGGATATGCAGACAAGGTGGGGTACAAAGCAGACTGGAGAAAGACTATATGTTTTGTTCTCCTAGTTATTAGGAGATGCGAACAAGGCACTACTATTCTAGAGCAACTCAAACTCACAACTTGACAAAGCATTGAAGTCACACTACACACCAAGTCCAGAGCCTCATCTCTATAGAAGTATAGCATTTCTGGAGTTCCACAGAGTGCTTGGTACATTGCATTGTAGGTATTTAATAAATATTTATTGGACATTGAATGATTTCCAGGAGAAGACATGTATTTGAGATTTAGAGTCTGTCCTGAGGACAAAACCGAAAGAATTCTGCAAGCTTAGAGATAAAGGCAGCCCTAAAAGGAATTTTTTGGATTGAATTTGTCACTGAAGACACAGAGAACCAACATGCTGGCAAACAGCCAAGACAATAAAAAAGATGAAATGCTAGCGCAAACTGTGTGGTCAAGGTTTAACTAGTTTTGCAGTGAATGGGTCTGCCATATGGGATTGTTTTTATTTGCTGTGAGTAATTTTCTGTGGAAGAGCATCCTCTTAACCTGGCATAATGAAGCCAATTATTCGTGCTTAGAATCACCAGCGGAAGAGAGAGGGGGGTGGGAGGAGACAGGGAGGGAGATGGAGAGGGAGAAGGATGCAGTCAAACACTTTATGACTAAGCTCCTCTCCTGGCTAGATTCCATCAGTGGGGACCTTCCTGGATGAACCACCAGGGAGGCGACAAGAACTGAATTGTCAAGCACACTGCCCACGAGTTATCCGCCAGGAACTGTTACATTCATCTTTAGAACTCCTAATGCCCAGTAGCTCGGCATGTGACTATATTTGGAGGTAGGGCCTTTAAAGGGGTAATTAAGGTTAAGCGAAGTCATTAGGGTGGGCCCCAATCCAATATGACTAGCATCCTTTTAAGAGGCAATGGGTATGCAGATGAACTTGATTGTGGTAATCACTTCACAATGTATACATGTTGGATGCCTTAAATATGACCAATTTTTATGTGTCAAGTATACCACAATAAAATTGGAAAAAATGTATTTAAATAAAAAAGAAAGGGTTAGAGCGCAGACAAGCACAGAAGAAAGATGATGTGAGAACACAAAGAGAAGGCAGCCGTCTGCAAGCCGGGGAGAGAGGCCTCAGAGCAAACAACCCTGCAGACACTTTGATCTCAGACTTCTAGCCTCTAGAACGCTGACAAAATAAATTTCTATTGTTTCGGCCAACCAGTTTGAAGTACTTTGTGATGGCTACCCAAGAAGATTAATAAAGTCTTTTATAATCTAATGATGATTATTTAAGATATTGTGCCTGACTGGTGCAGGGAATAACACTTGGAGGTGGGAAACAATGAGTTTTTCAAGGTGACTGGACTTTTTATCCTTCAAGGCACAAGCTTAGTGCTGCCTTTTAGCCATCTGATGGTTTGCAGACTCCAGCAGTCCTGAAACTCGGAGGAAAAACTATTACTAAGGCTCCCTATTTTAACGAGTCCTGGCATCCTAAATACTACCACATTGTTTGCTTCCATTATTGCCATTTGGGTTTTTAGATGTAAAGTCTGCTCAATGAGGAAAAACTGTGTTTTATTTAACTGTCATTGAGAAGGAAAAAGAAGTTGAATGGAAGAGAGAATAGAGAAGGAAGAGATAATGGGAAAAGAAAAACAAAAGGGAAGAAGAAAAGAGGATGCAGAATGATAGATATTTGAGTGACTGTAGACACCAGAAGTTTTCTCAGCCTTAGCTCTACTGACATCTGACGCTGAGTTATATGCTGTTCTCTAGGGCCGGCCTGTGCACTGCAGGATGTTTAACAGCATCCAGGGCCTCCACGCACTAGATGGCAATAGCACTTGCCCCTACAACCCCACGTGACAACCAAAAATGTTTGCAGATACTGCTAAACGTCCCCTGGTGGGCAAAATCACCCAAGGTCTATGCTATGATTTCTCATAAAATATATAAGAAGTCATTTTAGTTTTCCAAGACGCAGAGCAGAAGGTGAAGAAACACATAAACATATAAAGAGAGGAGGTCAGGGATGTAGGCATGGGCCCTACAGAATCCCTTGGTTTCAGAGTCTTAGGGTGCATGGATTGGGGGGCGGGATTTTGCACCTAATGTGCTATGTTTATCAGGCACAAATATAACTGTGACTGCTGCGGCACAATTTAGGCAGTGGATTCATGTACTTGTTACAGTTACATCAGATTGCTTCTAGCAAACACATTGTTCTTTCTACTCAGAATACGGTCGGTCAAGCCAAATACATTTATAGATAGGTGGTTCACTTCTTTTTCCTAATTGGCTCCAGTGTGTCCTACTTCTCTGATACAATGCTTTTCTCAGCTGAAGGGTGGCAAAGGGTATCTCCAGTCTTTGTCTGATCATCTTAATGAAATCAGTGGGAATCCAGGAGGCTGTACTATTAACTGCTAAAAGCAACAGCTCTGGTGCGTTACTTTGGGCAGGTTACTTTTCTGAGTCTTCATTTTCTCATTGGTAAAATGAGGTAAAAATAGTATCTCAAAGGATTTGTTGTGAAATTGGAGATGATAAATGAAAAGTGCTTAGTACAGCCCCTGAGAAGGACTCAGTAAATATTTAACTTTATTTTTACCAGGAAAAGGTGATTAGAAAGATGAAGGAACTGGATATTAAATTGCATGAGGAGTGATTAAAAGATGTTCACTTTGTAAGATAGTTATGGGGGCCGTAAAGGCTGTTTTTAAGTGTTTGATGGAACCCCGTGAAAAGAAGAATTTTTCTAAAACACAGAACTACAGACAAGAGAGGTATTGCAGGGAGGCATATTTTAGACCAAGAAGTTTTTGAGGAACTGTAACATGTCTAACTACCAGAGAAGGAGAGATGCTCTCCTTACAAGAAATGGTTGAGTAGTGGCTGTTAGGAAAACCTCCTCAGCTGGATAAGCCAAAACTCCTACCCATCCTTCAAGACCCACCTCAGATAGCCCCATCTAAGAAGCCTGTCCAGATCACCTTCATGTTCCAGCCTGAATTCAGCACCTTGAACATAACCCCCTAGGATTGCACAGTAGTTAGCTGTTTACCTGACTCTTTCCACATCTACATGGTGAGCTCCTTTGCGACAAGAACCCTGTTGTTCACTTCTTTAACCACAGTGTCCATCATAATGCCTGGAGCTGAGCAGATACTCAGAGGATATCAAATGGAAGAAATCATTGAATGGCCAGAAGAGATGTCTGATTTAGGGAGGGTGTTAAAGTTGAAACCCTGTTAATTTCCACCAACTCAAATGTGCGATGATGTCTGGGCTATATTTTCAAACATCTAACTTATTTTTACCAATGCCTTATCAGGCTGAATATCCAACAACAAAACAACAGCTTGAAACAAGAAAGGGGGATAAAAATCTTCGGTTCCTTGTGTTGTGGTTCTTTTGTTTTCCAACACTATGCCCAATGGTCCATTTTGCAGTAGGCATGATTTTTGCTAATCTGCAAGTCAATTGGCTTAAGGAGCCAATTCTGGAATGACTCAGCTTCCCACCTTCTAACAGAGTTAGTTCATGGTCAAGGATCTTTTGGGAAATTAAGGGTTGTAAGAAAATATGTACTCAATTTAAACAACAAAATAAAAATAACTTGTCTTCAGGTTGTAACCAAGCTTATAAAGTCTCATGTTATGAATTTCTATCCTATAGCCTCTATGCAACCAATTGATAAAGATGGTCAGCTGGCCCTCATTCCTCTTTCTCTACTTCCAAGTTCAGAAATTATAGAATATCTGTACGCCCTTTGAACTCTTAGCCTAGATACCTGTTCCCCTGGACCAGTGGGCAGGTGACTATTTGCAAGATTGCAAATAAATGGAAGTTACAAATCTGGAATGGAAGGTGAGAATTATGTTCTAAGAATGGCTTATGGTGAGGGGTTGAGTGAAAGAAAGGAATTTTGGAAGCCAATGAGCTGTAAAATGATTGAAATGGAGAGTGACATTCTAGTGTTCGAAAATTTGCATTTTGTCTGTCTACATGTCTCTAGGATCATGGAAAAACCATTTATCCACAAAAATCGACAATTATAATTGAACAGGGTATATCTCTCAGGTTTTTATTTGTCTGTTATGTTTTGTTTTTAGGAAAGGTATTTCATTGTAATTCAGCAAACAAATACAGGGTGGGGTGAAGCAGGTTTACAGTTGTTTGTATGGAAAATAATACAATAATTAATAAATAAGAATATAAAAATAAACTCTGTGTTTCGCATACTCACAGCCGTAAAACCTACTTTTGCCCCACCCTGTATGATGGACCTACTATGTGCAAAGCACAGATGAGGGAAGACAGATGCATTTCACATGGTTTTTGTTTCAAGATGTTATTAACAAAGTGGTGGGAAAAGACGATTAAAATTGTGTTTAGTATAAGGATAATGATAACTACCACTTATTAATTTCTACCTTGTTCTTCTAGAAAAAATCTATATAACACAGCAGCAAGATCATGAAGGTTGGAGGTAATATACCTCAATTCAAAACTCAGACCCACTACTTAACTCATGTGACATTGAGAGAGCTCCTTAACCTCTCTGCATCTTAATTTTTCATCTGAAATAACCAAAGTGCCTGCCTCATGGGGTTATTGTGAGAATCAAATGAGTTAATATGCTGAAGTACTTAGAAAAATTTAGTAGTGCTGTATGTGTTAGCTATAATTGTTATCATCTCTAAGTATGTGAAACAAATTGCATTATTATATCTCATGGCAAGCTGTTATTATCCCTATTTCACAGATGAAGAAACTGAGGTCCAGAAGAGTTCATTCTTATGTTGGAGGACACAATGCAAGTAAGGGTTAAAGCCAGGACATGAATCTCAACCTGGCTCTAAAATTCAGGTTCTTAACACAAGAGTTCACTGCATCCAAGGTAACAATAAAACACAAAAGGAAATAAGTGAAAATGTAGGTATTAGGTAAAAACTTGGGGTTTACGGGGGAACTCTAGTTGGGGATAGATTTATGGAGGAGGTGGCATTTGAGTAGAGCTTGGAGGAAGAATTTGCCAACCTGCCTTACCCACATATCCCCAGGGTAGATAGCCTCTATGTGCCTGATTTTTTCAGCTTGATGACATTTCTGTGTCAGAAGCTATGCCCGGTATACAACAGGCACTCAATAATTCTCATTGGAACAAGGAATGAATGAATACATTAGTTAAGGGGGATTGGCTTTTCAGGGTTTTAGCTTAATTTTAGCTAAGTACCTCACTTATATTCAACCATCCTACTATCCCGTCTTCGTATTACAAAGTAATTGGATTCTCCTTTATTTGGAAAGAGATTGGTGCTTTTCAGAATATGTTGTGAACAGAGAAGGTCTTTAGGCTTAATTAATAATCCCTCTTTAAAATGAAAAATACACTGACACTGCAAATGTATGTATGACAAGATTTCAGCCCGGTAGGTAATGTGTTCTTTTCTCTAACATAATTTCTTGATCCATTATGCTAATTAATTAAAACACCAGCTTTCAGGAATGTACCAAGGTTTTATTTGTGTTTTGTGTTTAGTAAAATGTCCATTATTTTAACAGTATGTATTGCCCGAGAGGATGGATGCACCATTCCTCAAATCATTTCTTTAATGCAAATACAGTGAGATAAACAAGTATGAAGAACTGCAAAGGCTTCAAAGAAGTTCAAAAATAATTTTCCCCCCAAGGTATCTGAAATGTGCTTGAAAAGAAAAGACAGACATCCACAATGAAGTTAAATAACAAAACCCCAGGAAAACGACTATAAACTATATCACAAGAAAGGACAGACCTTGCTTGATTGAGCCCAACTTGATAGAAAATGACATGTATTTTAATGGGATTTTTTTTAGATTTTATAGTCATTGGAGTAGAACTGGGAAAAGGTACTTTTTAATGAGCAACTATACAGACCCTTTGAGAAATTATTTCTGGTGGACTCAACCTTGACCAAAATCTGAGAAAAAAAAGTTCATCCCAGAGCTCTGACAGTTCAAGCAAAGTGGTTTACTTTTCAATATTTGGATACTATCATTTCTCATTAGGGCTGTGTGCATGAAGGAAGCTTAGTGAAATAAGGTGGAAGAGGTCTGGCAATGTTCTGTCTCCTTTTTTCTTTTTTTCCCTTTTTGTATTATTATTATTATTATTATTATTATTATTACTTTGCCTTCTGATCTGGGTGCTGGTTACACCTTGTGCTCACTTTGTAAAAGTTCATTTAGGGTTTTTGTCCTGTACCACAGATATGTTATACTTCAATATAAATTCCATATTTAAGAAAACAGAAAGAAATAAACTCTAGAATTCTTTCCCATTTCCCATTCCTGCTGAAATTTCCACAGTTGTCTTAAAACATAATGACCTTATGTTTCAGGTAGACTTGATTTTTTGTCTCATTCATTTGTACAGTTAATTGCTTGGGGACATTCTGTCTAATCCCCCATATCCTTGCCTAAAGCCTTTTATGGCTGTGACAGAAGCCCAGTTTCTCTTTGGCCTGGAAAAATTAGCTATCTTTGGTTCTCAAATGAGATTTTTAAGGTTTTGCTTAAGAAAATAAAATGTCATGGAAACATCTGTTTGCCATGGTTACCATAAAGGTAAAATGACAAAATAACAACAATAACAACATCAAAAACCAAGGACATCAAAGGCTGTTATACGCTTGGGAAGAGGAGATTTCTGTGATAGTAATGATTACTAATTACTCAACATTTACTAATCCAGGCTTAGTTCTGCACCTTTAACCAATTAATATATACCCAACAGCACAATGAGGTACTTGCTGACAATAATTCCATTGTACGGAAAAGAAATTGGAAGCCGAAAGAGGTTGAGCATTTCGCCCAAGGCTACACAGCGGAGAAGCTTGGATAAAAACCAGCCTGGTCCCAGGGCCCACGCAGTTTTTATTCTCTACTCTGTGCTGTCTCTAAAGAACATGGTCCTGGTGGGCCCACTGGGAAGATCCTGATAGGTGTTAATTCTCTCTCCTATAAACTCCCCCGTGACTTCTCAGGAATAACAGCATTTGTCATATACAACAGTTACCAATATCAGCTTTGTCTTTCCAAGACAAGGTGACATTTGACTTGTAGGGAAAGGAATCCAAGAGTCACAACTGTGAACATAGGAAAAATGACCGAAACCTGGAAAATTTCACATATTGGCTTTAGGCCAGGGCAGGCCTGGGTTTACAGCACTTTCCTACCACATAGTGAACCGTGAGAGCCTGTGCAAGTCATTTAAATTCTCTGAGCATTAGTTTGCTCATCCAGAAAGTAGCAATGATATTATCATCCATTTTGCAGGAATCCAAGGAGCATCGAAAGATTAAGCATGTATTATGTATACAGTAGGTGCTTAAAAGGTACCAGTTCCCCATGCTCATCACTGCAGTGCTTATATTACAAGGACTTAACAATATCTACCTCCTTTCTGTCTCTTACAGTACCTAACACACTCATGCATAACGAGTAGGGCCTCAATAACTATTTGAAAAAAACTTTAACAAAAGTTTTATTTTTGTAGATAAAACATTAAACTGCAAAAGAAGAGAGCCTAGCTAATGCATTTGGTGGAAATGTCATTGCATAAATGCAGCTGAAAATTAGGCATCTAACTGTAGATATTTCTCAAATATGAGAATCTGCTACTACAACTGGGGGTGGGGGGTTAGTAATCATTTCATTATTACTATTGAAAAGCTTTGGCAGGCTGAAAAATATGTAACTTCTGGAGAAGGACCACAGGTAAACAGTGAAAATTTATTAAAAGGTCAGAAAAAAAGGGCCCACGTGTAAAGGTTAAAAATAATTGAGATTAGTTAGCCCAGAAAGGAAAAGACTACGGCAGCCACTTAATTACTGTCTTCATCCCTTCGCAAAATGAGGTGCCCTCCATCACTTTCATCTTCACTAACGAGAAAACTAGAAGAGCTGACCTTAAAAAGGAAGCAAAGGAAAAGGAGGCACAGTTCTTGGGACATTTTTCTTTGATAAAGTAAACACTGAAAAGGTTAGCTGAAGTGATTCTAAAATTGTCTATCCAGGAAAACCTGTCTTTCAGGTGTGACATGCTGGAATGTGAGGGCTAAGGGGGAGGACTTGGAGCATCTTAATAAAAGAATGGTCAAAATCAAAAGTAAGAGACTGAACCAAATGGCTTTTGGCCACCCCTTGAGCTCTCAAATTCTTAGTTCCTTGAATTTGAGTCTGAGTCTCCACCTCCCCAAGCATCTCTACACCTGCCATTGTGTTAGACCCAATTACGGCAACCTTCTTGCAAAATGAGGACTTTCTTCTGCAGCAGAGCCATGGAGGAAATAAAAGGTCAGCTCTCAAAAGCCCAGTTGGGCGCCAGCTCTGCTTCTTTTGACCTTCCAAACTTTCCATTAGAAGGGCAGTGATCTCAGCGATTTACTAGCGTGGGCAGCTGCGACTATGATTAGATGAAATGTTATTAAAGGACTAAGTTAATATATAGGCAGAATGGAGGAGGATGTGTGTTCTGTTAAGGTCAACGTATTCTTACACTTACTGGTAAGTATGTCTCCTTAATGGAGAATGGGAGTCCTGGTAAATGATCGGTCTTATTATTATCCCATCAAACACACCCACAGAGTCTATGAATTTGCAGATGGATTCTCAGTTGTGTTTGTGTTGGGGTGGGGGGAGTCATTTTAGATACCTGGGGCTTCTTTTCCTCAGAGGGAAATATCTCCCCTTTATCTCTCCTCTACTTCCCATTCCTAATCCATGGCATTCTTATCTCTTTAATGCATCGCTTTCCCCACTAATGTCCCTCCCTTCCTCTATTTGGCTTTAGGGGAATGTTATCAGCCATTCAATTCCATCTACCCAGTTTCTTGTTGGCCTGGAGATTAGGAATATAGCTTAGGCCCTTTATTGGAGGAGGAGGGGAGAAAGGTCTTTTCCATTGTCTGGCTTTAAAATGGAGCAAATATGAGACATCCACATTTGAAGATCTAAGACTATCTCTTAGTATGTCTCCTAGTTATTCTGTTAACAGTCTCCCTTTTTTGGTTTCAAATTTACTTTCCAAATTTTTTTTTTCCTTAACCACTAAAACTATGTTTTGTTTAAAGAAGAGGTATGGGCTTGTTCTTACTCCTGAGATCAATCCAACTCACAACAGCAATAATTAGATCAGGTGGTAGAGACTGAGAAGGGCCCAGAAGATGGCAGTGGAACAGAAGCTGGCAGAGAAGAAATAGATTTTATCTGACAGGGATCTGGAACCCCACGCCTGTCTGTAAGAAAGGAGTAAGCTGAAGTACAGGAGAAAATGTAAGCAAAAATAAAGCATCCTGCTAAACTAAAACTGCTTAAGGCTTTTAGGGTCATAGGGACACCAAATGTGTTCCACGGGTTCCTGGAATCACCATATCACAACGATAAGGACCTGTGCGAGCCCGCTCAAGAACCCCTGGTCTCAGAGGTGTTCTGGCCTGGAGCTGCTATGTGTGGGCCTGAAGCCACAAAATTTCGGTACATAAGGGAAGTGCTGAAGAGGTACCCCAAGTTCATTCAAAACTTCTGCATCTGAAAAACACAACTCAAATTCAGCCACCTCTGGTTGCCAGGCAGGTAACACAAGAAAAGGGAGCTACGTGGGGGTGGAGGGCGCTTGCCTTTTGACAAGGGACAGCTGCTAGTTAGTACCTGTGCCGAAGCACATTGCCAGGTCTTCCAAGTTTCCAAGACCAGAAATCTAACTTTTATGTTAGATCTAGTTTTGTTGCTGATGTTTGTTTGCTTGCTTTGCTTTCATTTTGTTAACTAATGCAGAGAAAATTTAAAAAAACAATTAATAACGCTTTAAAACAATCTTGTACTATAGATATATTAGATGTTTCCGTTGGGTGAAGGGTACATAGGTTCTCTACTATTTTTACAACTTCCAGTGAATCTATAACTATTTCAAAATAAAAAGTTAAAAATGAAAGAAAGAAATGACCCCAAACCAAACACTGCAAATCAAATAAAACTAGGTTGGGCAGCTTGATTTATGCTGCTCTCCTGCAGTTTTGAGACATTGCTTTACTCCTCCAGGGTCATAACTCATCAAAAGGCAAGAGAGGACAGTACTGAGGCTGCCCATAAGAGGACTTTTCATTACACTTTTCTTTTGAGACAACAGCCATTTATTCTGATAAACTTCACTGGAGGAAGGAAGTGAACAATGTTACCAAAATCTAACTGCTCCAAATATATGAATTTCATCTACATCGATGAGATTTTATCAAGGTTCATGATTAAATGTGACTTTGGGACTAGTCACCAGAACTTTGGAGAAGTTCTAACTAACCTTTAAAGGACATTTGCCAGAAAGGGGTGTTTGGGGGAGGGTGTTATGCAGACAAAACGAATTTATTGAAGATCAGTGAACTTGAGTCTGAATTCCAGGTTGACTCTTTTCTGGCTGAAAGACCCTGAACAAAACTTGGACATTTCATTCCCTGTTCTCTGTAAAACAGGGATGATATAATTTCCACTTCCCAGGGCTGAAATGAGATCCCATGAAATAATGCATCATGAAAGCACTTGATAATCTTTAAAGCAGCAAACAAACATAAAATGGTGGTGGTTGTTTTTGTTGTTACATGGTGGGACATATCCCTATGATCACTGTTATGTCCTCATAATCAATTCCCCATGCTCCCAAGCCCCTATTTTTTATTTAGTTCATTGGAGCTCACTGTTTCCAACAAGAAAATAAAACTTTTATCCGTTGCCTTGTTCTGTGACTTATATGACACACCTGGGGAAGCTTAGCATTAATAAAATGCCACGCATCATAAACCACCCACTAATGCCCCTTTATTATTCTTCTCAGGTTTCTCTTTATTCATTTTTCTCTCTCTTGACATTATTTTTGGTCGCTTATGGAATAATCTGAACATAAATCTTGTTTAAGGGCAGTTTCCTTCTTGGACTTATAAGTTCAATGACTTATCTCGGAAGTACTTCTTGACCTCCTGAAGCAATACTTGTCTGTAACAGTGATCTCCTGAGATCTGTGTTTTATACAACCATCTTAGAAGGAAGCACACCTCCCCCCTTTTATAAAGATCGGTTTGTTTCACTTTCATGTCTGTCGAATATAATAGAGAAAATGAAACTAGATTTAAGGGAAATATTTTCTTTACTTCTCCAGTCTGTTCTGATTGCCCATGCTCCTGTATTCTGCAACTTTATCGTGTCATTGCTTCTCACTGTGCTCTAGCAAAGTGCTTGTAGATAAATGCATAGAGTTATTCCTGATTTCTACACTTTTGCTGGGGCTCTCTCAACTTTCTTCATCTGGTTGACGTTTGTGGATCCCTCAAGATTCAGGTGCAGCCATATCTTCTCCAGGAAGCCTTCCAGAGAGTCTTGGAGTTGGACTCAAGTCTCCTTCACACAGATTTCTGCTGCTCCTTTTCACCCTTTTCCATTTCAATTATTGCTGTTGTATCTGTCCCCTTTATGACTTATGAGTTCTTCAAGGAACTCAGGTTCTTCTTGATTCATTTCCATATCTCCAGAACCCAGCCTAATCTTGGCACAAAGGAGGTTCTCAGGTGATGTTTGTTGAGAGAGAGTTAAGTGGAAACAAATTTAGATTCTAAGCTTAGTGGAGATGAAGCCTGCATCCTTTTCTGTATTAATGAAAACTAATTCCCAAAACAGCCCCTGGAACATGGTAGTCAGTCAATAAATATTTGTAGAAGGAACAAAGGAAGGGACAAATGAATGAACATAAATTGGTTTACATAACAGTGACGATGGAAAGAAAGTATTATTTTTAGGTCAAATAGAAATAATTTAATTCTACCCTTTTCCTGTGATTGAGTCACCTGGTCTTAATTTACTGTGCTATGGAATTATTTGAGGACAATATAAAATGATGGTAGAATAAATTCACAGATTCTATTTGAGGTCAGACATTGGACTCAAACTCTGCCTTTACCACCTATCACCTGTGTGACTTTGGGCAAGTTGATCAACCTCTATGGGCCTCTATTTCCTCATTTGTAAAACAGGGAATAGAATATTACCTGCTGACTCAGTAAGTATTCAGTGAGGGAAAAAGAGGGACATCAACTTGCCTATCAACTTGGGATAGTGCCTAGTGCCTAGTGCATAGTGAATACTCATTATAAGTATTATTGTTATTTCTATAAGCTATGAGGCATGTTTACTGTAATATTTAATGTAATTAAAAACATCACTGAGCACCTACTATGTGCCTAAGACAGAGTTAAACCTTAGGGAGGCGTATACGCAGGAATAAGTTGGTCCTTACCTGCAAGTCACTCATAGTCTATAAAAAACAAAACTCTAATTTGATATTATGAGTTCAGTGAGGCAAATAAAGCAAGGTCAGTAGAAGGGACAGATGCTTGTTTTGAATTGGTGGAATGGGACAAATAAGATGTCCCAGACAATGAGATTCTGAGTTGGGGGGTTAAAGGATAAATAGGAGTTAAGTAAGAGCACACATAGGTATGGCAGGACAATTTGTTGCAATTATGTATGCATGTGTTTGTGTGTGTGTGGCTGTGGAGGAATTAGAAAGGACAGAATCCATGTGTAATTTTGTTGTTTGGTGTTTTGTGTTCTCTCCCCCTCCTCATTTGAAGAAGACAGCCTGGCTTTTATGAAGCTCCTGTCTTGAGTCGGTTCAGCCACTATACCCCTTTCAGAGTCTTATTCTCCAAATGCATTTAGAGAGTAAGTGAATTAGAGGAGAAGGATGTTTCTGAGTACCTCTAATCAGAAGCTGCAGGAGCAACAGTTCCTCTAATTAGAAGTGGTGGTTTGGTGTCACAAATGTACTGGTGACTTGGACCCTACACATTCACTGTTCCCCAAGGAGGTGGCAGGACTTCAGAGAGGGATGAAAGATATATGTATGAAGGTTGGTCACTTGTTGTCCAGTCTCTGACCTCACAGCATGGCTGCAAGCTGGGGCAGTTAACCTAGCAATGGGGTAAAAGAACACCTGGCAACCCTACCACAGATGTTGCACTATGGGAAGACCTAGGTTGCCTGGAGTTCCAGCATCCAGGTATCCATAGAAATCAGAATTTTTTTTTTGGTGGGGGGCAGGGGTGAACATGCATTATAGACACAGAAGAAACACAAAGGGACCAAGGATGTCAGGGTTCAGGAGCCCTGGAGAGCATAAACTCATCAGCTACACACCGTTTTTACACAAAAACATTTTTTTTCTAGGTAGTGAAAGTTAATCACAAAAATGTCATTGACAACCATTGTGGGTAAACATTACAGTATCTAATAATGTATCCTGGAGATAGGGAAACACACATATTTACAACAAAAATCATTGTGCCCATCATTTTAATGTAGGACGGATTTAAGAATAGAGGTACACGGTGATTGGGTGATGGTGAGCATCGTGTGATCCAAAGTCACTTAGAGAAGAACCAAGAGAGGGGAGCTGTGTTCAGTAAGCACAGGATTAGGAGTATCTAACTTCACGCAAGGAAGCAGTGCCTCCAAGGCAATAAGCACTACCCATCACGTAAGCCTTTTTATCCCCGACACAACCATCATTGAATTTTATTCCTTTGGGCATTTTAAAGGTCTGTGAGAAGTGAGTTTTCCTGCGCATGGTGGAGTATTTTTCTTGGAGTGGTTTTCCTGAAAGCAAGTTTGGAAGAGTCCTATAGAGAGCAGGCACACACACCCTGGCCTTTTATTCCAGTGCAAAAGGCCAGACTTCCTGGAGATGGGAGGGTAGTTTTTAAATAGCAGAACAGGCCTTCAAAGGCCATTTTCAAACCTGACCTAAATGTTAGGTTGGCCACAATCATTCTGCCTCTTAGCTGTGCCCGGCACTGTAACTATCAGCTCTCATGCTGCTCCTGTCCTCACAAAGGCACCCTCTGAAGCTGCCCGAATCACAGACAGGCTCTGTCAACTTCTTCCTCCTCCACGCCATGATGAAATGAAGGGTGAACACAATGTACTCTTCTGAGGGAGGTTGTATAACGAGAGGCCACCTGTGCCCCCTGCTTCAAGGCAACCCACGAATGTCCCTTGTCTGCCCTCCCTACTCATTGCCCATTGATGTCTCCAGATGTTGAACCAAAGTGATTTCTGAGGCCACCTATTCATAATATCTCAACATTATAGAACATGAGGGGAAAAATGAAGTTTTTTCTTCAGCGTGGATACTAAACAAGGCAGTTAATTTGAGAGCTTTTCTGAGATTTCCCAGGTAGCCCTTCAAGTTTCAAAAAAACCAATGGTGCTCAATGCTGGTGAGTGTGAAGCACATGGGGGCCATTTGTGTGCCCAGGTAAGAGGAATGTCAATCTTTCTATTCTGGAAAGCTGTTTGGCTTTAATACAGAAGATGTATTAATGGTTTGAAAAATATATATTATTTTAACCCAGTATTTCCACCCCCATTTTAATGAAAGAGTATGGAATCCAGGTAGAGCCTGATGAAGAACGGCATTCATTACTGTGAAACACTGGAAACAAATTAAAAAGCCAATAGGTAGGGTTTGGTAAGTACTTTTTGCTGAATTCCTTAGTGGAATATTTAAAGCCATGTAAAATGAAGTTTACCAAGAATTTGGAATTAATCTGGGAAAATACTTATGTCCTAATGATCACTTTAAAAAGAAGAATGTAAGTGGTGGTGGGAAAATGGAGACAACTGTACTTGAACAACAACTTTAAAAAATGAAAAAAAAAAGAATGTAAAATTGACTGTATAGTATGGCCCCCATTAAAATAAAAAATGTACACTAAGGAAAGCAAAAAAATAGACCAAAATGTTCAAGGCGGCTACTTCCAGGATGTAGGATGATGGGTGATTTAACTAATCCTTGTCAATCTTTTGATCATTGTCTGAATTTTCTACAACAAGCAGGTATTCCTTTTATACATTAAAGGAATATTTGAAAGTCTAAACTTTGGTGATAAAAGTCAAAAGAATGATTTCCTGGGGGGAGGATGGCACTATTGATTGGAAAAGGCATGAGGGAACTTTCTGGAGTGATAGAGACATTTTACATCTTGACCTGGGTGGTGATTACATGGGTGTATGCAGAAGCACAGACTCATTGATTGGGTTGTACCGCCAATATGTGTGTACTCCACTGTTTGTAAATTCCACCTCAATCTGAAAAATACAACATTTTGGTCCTTTCATCCCTTTAATTATGTAAAGCCCTCACTTGTCTTTCTTTCATGGTATTTTTGGCCAGTCCCTTATTTCCTCATGGCCCCCACCACTTCTGTTAAGTTGCTCTCACCCACGTGTTGTACCCCTACCTTGATGTTGTAGGCACTTTCTGGGAATAACCACATTGTCTCTTTCCTACAAAGCTCTCCAAAGACAATTCTTACTTTCAGTTCATGTTCTGCTACTTACTTGCCGAGTGACCTCAGGTAAGTAACTTATCTTTTAGGTTTTTTCATCTGCAGGGTTGAGGGCAGGGAGTTAATACTACCTACCTCATAGGATTATATTTTGCAGGTTAGAAATTACATACACCAAGTGCCTCTGACAGAGTCTAAGACATAGTAAGCATCTGATAAGTGGAGGTGAATATTATTCTTAGCCAGACCAGTCTTCTGTCTCACACTGATCCATGTTAACTGCACCTATCCTTCAAAACATATCTACCTCTTCTGGAAGCCATTCATGACCGCTCCAGCTTTCCCGGGTCTCCTAGTTTCTCTTGCCCAATTTAGCTCTTAACCACTCACTGCCATGTATAGCTTTTCATGATAAAAAGCAATAAGATTTATTGGTCACCTACTACATGGCAGACCATTTATGTACTTGGATTTGCAATAATCCCGCATGAACTGAGAAATCTTTTTATTGATTTGAGAGAGAGAGAGAGAAATGTTAATTTGCTATTCCACTTCTTTATGTACTCATTGGTTGATTCTTGTCTATGCCCTGACTTGGGGATCGAGCCTGCAAACTTGGCATATCAGGATGATGCTCTAAGCAGCTGAGCCATCCTGCCAGTGTGGTGGGAATTATTATCCCCACTGTACAGGTGAGGAAATTGAGACTCTGTGAGGCTGTGTAATTTGTTTTAGGTGACACAGCTGGATCTGGGCTCTGCCTGAGCCCAAAGCTGTGCTTTTTTTCCTCTTTAATGTGTTTCTGTTGTCTGCCCTGTTAGGCTGAACATTTCAGGGCCAGATATGAGCTGTGGCATAGAGCACAGCAGTCACTGATTCATTCATTAAACAAATGTCTACGGGTCACTGTAACAGATGTCATCGGCACTCCCTCCATTTCCTTATAAACATAGTACACGCAACCCAACTCCCAGTGCTCGCATCCACAACTTCCCACTTGAAGATTTTCTCTGGCCCCCAGAGCCCACTCAGCCCATGGACATGGCAGGCTGATGGTGCTGGGGACTTCCCACTCCTCGGAAGCAGCCCCCAGTGACTGATGGAAGCTGGTCTGTAACTACCCCACCTTGATCACTTTTCAGGTGGGGCAGTTCTGAGTGTGTTCTACACTGGTTCCTAGAGAGTTCCCTGGGAGGCTTGTACTCCAGTGGCCCAATGGTAACTCACTTGATAATGCACCTGTTTTATAGGCTGAATGTCTGTGTTCTGCAAAATTTATGTGTTAGAACATAATCTCCAGTGTGATGATATTCGGGAGTTTAGGGGAGTGATTAGATCATGAGGTCGGGTAGAGCTCACATGACTGGGATTAGTGCCCTGATAAAAGATCCCCAAGAACTCCCTTATCCTTCCATCATGGAAGAACTTAAGGAGTGGATTATCTAGAACTGGAAGAGTGTTCTCACCAGGACATGACCATACTGGGACAAGGACCTTAGACTTCCAGCCTCTAGACCTGTAAGAAATAAATTTCTGATGTTTATAAGCCACCCAGTCTATGGTCACTGTTTTTCACAGCCCTAATTGTTGGCTGCCTTCTCTTCCTTATCTCACTCACTCCCATCCTCTTACTACCCTTCCTTCGCCTCCCAAATAAACCACCTGCACTTGAATCCTCAGTGTCTACTTTGGGAGAAAAGCAAGCAAAGATAAGCACACACATCTATCAGACACCTGCCTCTATGCAGCTTGTACCCTAGTGGGGGAGATCAGCCATAAATAAGCAAACAGTAAATAAAGGATAATTATAGATCGTGAAAATTACCAGGCGAGAACCAAGATGGCATGACACAGAATAACTGGGTGGAAGAGACCAGTTATTTTAGACACAGTGGTCAGGCATTATCTCCAGGGAAAGTGACCCTCACTGAGACCTGGGGAACAAAAAGGAGCCAGCCATACCAAGGGCAAGAGTGAGAGAAGGTAGGAAGGAGAGAAGGCAAGGACAAAGCTCTCCAAGGCGGGAAAATGCATTGAATGTTTTTGAACTCAAAGGGGGACATATGGCAGTAGCAGAATGACTGAGGAATGTGGGGCCATAGGCAGGTGACAAACAGTCTGGGCTGTGGGCACATGAGGAAGTTCAGAACCACGGGAAGCCACTGATGTGGTTTAAGGGAGGTCTTTGCTCCTTCCATGAATCTGAGTCATTCACAAGGTTATTGTCTCCATTCTTGGGATTTAAATCTATTCACCTGGACTCAGGGAGGAAGGGAGAGGGAGAAGGAGCACGGGGAGGCTGCTTCTGCAAAGGAGTATGTCGGGAGACGCTGAAGGGACCCGTTGTTCTTCGGGCTAATTTTCCTTTGATTCCCCAATACCTCTAATTCTGTGTGTCACCAGGAAATAGGTGTGCTGCAGCTCGGTGACAGCCTTCTCAAGTGTCTATGGCAACCTGGGGCTGGGGCCATTTCTCCTTCACCAAAAGAATGAGCTGACTTCCTGAAGATAAGTAAAGCCCCATTGTTGCTCTCAACTGTTGTAGAGGCAGTGTGCACAGGAGTAATAAAGACACAACTGAATGGTGCTAATGATGGCGCATGAAATAACATGAATTAAATAAATCATTTCTCCCCAGTCTAATTACAGATGCTTCAGGATGAAAAGGCAAGAAAGCGCCTCAAACCAGGGTCTCACTTCTTACTCCTACCATTATTCCTGGTGTTCTTTTTGTGTGTGTGGCCAGAGTCCGGATATGTTATTGTCTGGCAGCTATGAAAAGAGCCAGCTTCCAGGTTTGTGAATTAGAACCACTTAGCTGTGTTCCTGCAGGGAACAATCAAGCTAGGCGAAGTGGGGTGGGTAGAGGAAGGAGTTATCATTTGACAACAAAAGTCTTCTGGCTCTTCTTCCTCACCATACCGCTTGGACAGGGTGATCTTTCCAAAGGAAGGGGGATCACATTATTCGACGGTATAAAAACCTTTGGTGGTTTTCAGTAGGCTGTAAGATAAAAACCTAAGCTATTTAGCTCAATCTCGTCAACCTCAGCTTTTAAGATGTACCTTTGTTTTCACTCTGCTGAGCTACTGCCAGTTCCTCCAGTGCACCAAGCTCTGTCAGGCCTCTGAGCCTTCCGTGGGCTGTGCCCCCCTCATGGCGGCCCCTCCTCTTACAGAATGCATGCTCGCCATCGAAAAGTTGGCTCAAGAGTCTCCTAGGTTGCAAAGGTAAGGCCTTTTTCATCTTTGCAACCTATGTTCCCTCAACCCCCACATTGCAGACTTCGGGGCTGGTATAGAATGATTGCATTAAGAGTCTCCAGTTAATGTCCTGTTTGTATCCACACCCTTTGCCTGTCATTCTGTAGAACCCATGCTCAGATGTGTGACTTGTTTTGGAAGATAAATTATTGTAAGTGTCAGGTAATCTGAGGCTCGAAAGCATGTGTGGGTCTCTCTTTGTTCTTTCGAACAACTAGGTTTACTCTCAAATCTTGCCACCACCATGGGAACCAAGTCTGGGCTAGCCTGTTGGAAGATGAGAGACGCATGACAGACCAAGGTCATCATAGAACAACCAGCACCTAGCCAACCCTCCAGCCGACTGAAGATGCATAAATGAGCCCACTCAAATTGGTAAAACCACCCAGATAGTCCATTGACTTGTAAAAAAATAAATGGCTGTTGTTTTAAGCCACTACTTTTTGTTTGTTTGTTTTTAATCCTTGCCTAAGGACATGGTTATTGATTTTAAAGAGAGAGGAAGGGAAAGAGAGAGAAACATCAGTCAGCTGCCTCCTATACATGCCCCTACCAGGCATCAAACCCACAATCTAGGTGTGTGCCCTGGCTGGGAATCGAACTTACAACTTTTTGGTGTATGAGATGAAGCTCCAACCAACTGAGCCACCCAGCCAGGGCTAAGCCACTAAATTTTAAGGTACTTTGTTTTATGCCAATTGCTACATGGCATAGAGGCCCACATAGGACAAGGTTTATGTCTGGTTGGTCAATGTCCAAGCAGCTGCATGAAAGACCATACTTCACTCTCATCAAGTGTAGAGATGTGAGAAAAAGAGGGGTTCGCTGCCTTCCCACATTAATTTTTTCCAATAGAGAAGGCTGGTCCAGTTTATGATATAATCCCGTTATCTCATAAATTAAATAAAGAACTCTTCCCCCTTCAAAGGGCGTCAGTGAGAGGTAAGGAGATTGCTACTTGATCCTTTTGAAGGGACAGGATGTTCTTTTTCATGCTGTAGGAAGAGGGAAAGGGAATGGCTCCCCCTACAGGACATATTTGACCAACCATGCACAGCTACAAAAGTCGAAGTCTCCAGAATCAATGTACACCCCCTTTCCCTGTAAGTGTGTGTTAGTTCCCTTGCTTGTTTGTGGAAGTGAGGGAGAAACTGTCAATGTAGACTGCTAAGGAGGGAATGGAAGGGAAAGGTTCAGGTGGAAGGAAAAGGGACTAAGAAATACTGGCAGACTATGAGAGGCATTTCAGGAAGGGGTTTTGCCTTCATGACGCCCAGACTCACATTCGTGGGTCTTCTCTTTAAAGTATTAACTATCCTAATAGAAAATGTTTGATGAACACCTGCTAGGTGCCAGGTGTTGTACAACTCATTCAAATGCTCACGATAACTCTAGATGTGGGTTGTCGTCTTCCTCTTGCAGACGAGAAGGAAAAAAATCAGAAAGTGACTTCCCCGAAGTCGCACAGGAAACAAGGGATGGAACTGGGACTCAGATTCAGGCAGACTTGCTCTGATGCCTGTGTGGGTACACTGCCTTCATGGCAGGAGTCACGCTGTGCTTCTGTGGCCTGTTACGTGGCCTTAGGAGTCGGGTGTGCATCGATAGGAATGGGCGGAAAGAAGGGGAACGACCTCTTTCATTACCATCTTTGTCCTTCCTCAAAATTGGAGCTGCTAGACCCATGCTCTTCTGTCCCCGACTGCTACATCCTTGTCCTTCTAGGTGTGTAGCTTTCTTCATTACTAAGGCAGCACTGGAGTTTTGCTTATTTTTCACCCTTAGTAGGACACTCCACTCCACTTGGTTGAGTTCTACCTGTGTTCTTGGTTCACCTTCCTATTGCAGTTACAGAAACGTAACCAGCTGCCCCCTCCCTTTTTTATTTTTATTTTTATGTTTTGGTCTTACTGCCTGAGTCATGCCCTAACTCTACTATTTTAGTCCATTCAGTTTCTACACCAGAATGTTACCAAATATATATCATTACATTATTATACCTCTATAGACCACTTATCCAAATTTATTTTATAGTCATAATTTAGCACATCTTCCCTTTCCAGAGCAAAAGATTCCGTTCTATTCAATATTTTGTATCATCCTCTGCCCCGACCTTTGTCTGAATTTCTTGTCTCCCTCTGCATTGCCCCCAAGTCATTCTCTGCCCATTACACACCCCTTCCCAATCAAGATGTATCTATAATTTTCTCTACGGAAAACAAAGTCCCCAGTTCCCAGGTGAACTGATTTCCAGAACAGCTTCGTGTTTCGTAGTCATCAGGGATTTATGTGAAAATCGATAAAGTGGAGTCAAAAGGAAGTGACACAAATTTGGATACAGTGGGCGACAGACACGAGTAAAAAGTGCTCATCGCCATTATCAACAGCCTGTGTTTAGGAGGCGTTTGCCCGACCCCGGCTCAGTCATGATATGCACGTGGAAATTTAAAATTACGTTCATTCGGCCTTTCGCAAAATGCCTTCCTGTGCTACGGTGCAAAATCGTAAAGTTAAGTGCCCCGATTCTTCATTCACTTGGTGTGGAGAATTCACAGGTCAAGGCAGCAGGCTTGCGTCTACCATTCACCCTCAGCTTTTAGGCAGAACTAAATGGACAAATGAACCACATTACCAGCAGCCTCCTGTTCCCCTGATACAGCGGATGACTCTCCTGCCGGAAAACAAGTGAACGGGAGTTGAGACGGAGCTAGGCACTCTATTGGTGGCTGTGAGTCTCCCTTTGATTTAGCTGGAAACACCAAAGCCCTATAAGTGGAACGCTCAGAAATCCTTCCTGTGACATGGAGTTAGAACAAAATTCATTTAACGGGTGAATGAGGGTCTACGTTGTGCCAGGCAAAGACCTAGGAATATGGTGGTGAGAAAGACAAACATTCTCCTTTCATTCTACTGGGAGAGACGAATATCTAACTAAATTAATTAATAACAAGATCAGGGCTAGGAAAAAAATAAAACAGGATAAAGGTCTGGCTGCTGAGTCCTCTTTGCCTGTTTCTTATGGATTTGAATGATTTGCCCCATGCCCTGGCCACCTAATTGGACTTCCTTGTTCTCACCTTTCTGCAATAAGAACGGGGAGTGCTGTTTCTCCTTAGAATGTGCAGTTGAACTTTACTCTTTCCCCAAATTTTGCGTGCTGTTTTCTTAGCTAGCTGGATCGCTTTCCAACCTCCACCTGCTCCACGTCGCCCATTATTGCTCACAGCTGAGTCAGCTCAAGACTCATGTCTTTTTTCACCACCATTTCCCCTGCAATGTCTAACACAGCATTTTGCACAGAGAAATGAATGAATAAATGATTCACTGGAGGCAATTCTGGGCCACCAGTATCTATTCTTTAAGGCCCCTGTGCAGTGAAAAATTAACCCTACCCAAAGAGAAGTATAGCCTTTGGCCTTGGTGCCTGGTATGCAGTCCCTAGATGCTTGAAATATCATACCTTATAGCAGTGCCTTTGTTTACCTGGGGACCTGGCCACCAGGTAGTCTAAAAATGTGATTTATAATGGAGATTTTGGACCATAGAGCATAAGTTCCACCTATGAAGGAAGTGAAGACTAATGGTCAGCCCATGTTATTAACTAACTCCAGAAGAGCTGTCACATGAGCATCATGTGATCAAGCCCCAGAAAAGCCTGTAGAAGCTCAAGTGAGTTTCCCTGGTTGACAATACTATGTGCCTCGGTCACTCATCCATCCTGGGAAAGTCACACTGTCCGTTACTCCATGCAGAGAGGACAACTGAAGCTCCGCTTTTGAAACCTTTCCTGGACTCTGCCCTTACACTTCTTCCCTCGACTGACTTTAATCTGTACCATTTCCCTGTAATAGGCTATAACCATGAGTATAACAGCTATCAGTGAGTTTCATGAATCCTTCTAGCAAATTATCAAAACTAAGGGTGCTTTGGAGGGACCCTTTGAACTTGCAATTGGTGTCAGAAATTAGGACATCCCATGGGGACTTTGTTTCCTCTAACTATACAGCTAACCCTTGCAGCCACATGTCTGCCCCATGTCACTACATAAAAAAGAAAAATCCTGCACACACTTGCCGCTCGCAGCCTAAGCTCTGCCTCCCTCTTTGACCGCTTCTCTCTACAGATATCAGCTCTGTAGGGCCTTTCGCTCTCCCAGCTTCTGTTTCTTCTCCTTTGTCTTTTTTTTTTTTGACCTTGAGCATTTTACCATCTATACTATTAATTTCTCTTAAACTGAGTTGCTTTTGTTTTGTTTTTGTTTTTGTTTTGTATTGGCTACTGAGCCATCAATAAACACATTCTCTAGAACTTCCTATTATCACCGTTTATATTTAAGACAGCCCTCAAATATGAACTGGAGGGCCTCGTAATTTACCTGAGCAACAAGAAGAAACTGGAATCAAGTAATGATTCTATTTCTTATAAGAAATAAGAAACATGAGTAGGACATTTCTAGGCCAAGTCCTCAGGGAGAATTCCTCACTTGTTTCCTTCCTTCCTTCCTTCTTTCCTTCCTTCTTTCCTTCCTTCCTTCCTTCCTTCCTTCCTTCCTTCCTTCCTTTTTTCCTTTCTTTCTTCCTTCCATTTACTTCATTTATGTCAAGGATAATATCTGACATCTCATTAGAAGCTCAACAATACTTTCAGTATTTGTTCAATGAATGGATGAACTAACTTACCAGGCACCTATCACTCTGTATACACTGTTCTAGGCATTGGAGATACAGTGATGGTTAATAAAGGCATGTTCCAACTTAATGTTGAACTAGGAAGTCTCTAAAGGGAGCACAGGGAGTAATAAGAATAACCTCTTGGAGGCATTTAGTCTGTTATAGCTCACCCTCTTCTTCCAACAACTGTGGCTCTTTTGGGGTCATGGGACATCATAAAAGTTATAGAGATTCTTTGACTGAAAGGATCTTAGGTATTCTTAGCAAGTGCCCATGCCTTATGAGTCAAGCACAGTCCTGGTCTAGGCATGCCTCAGGGAGAAAGAATTTCATAAACACTTTATAAAGCAAACCTCCACTATCCCTCCCTCAATTTCACCCTCCTTCCCTTGTGTCACCACGCACGTGACCAAGGGAGTAGGATGCAAAGAGAACATTATGAGAAACAAGGTAAATTAGTGTATAACCTTCCCCTTTTGCCTGGAGATTTTCTAGCGTATTGATTTTTTTATTCTTTTTTTTTTCAGAGTGTTGTATCCTCTTTGTTTTTCCAAATAAGCCATAACCAGATTATTTGCTGCCCCAGGCCATATATCAAAATCTGAACTCACTGGAGTTTATATATCAGATAGGGAAAGTTTATATTTCAAAGGAGAGGAAAAGGTGCTTTTTTTCTTTTTTTTTTTTTTTTTTACCTTTTCTAGCCAGGAGTTTATTAACATCAGGTTGCATTTGACCACACATATCATGCTTGGAAACATTAATGAAGGTGTTCTAACACAACTAACTCAGAAGCAAAGGTGCCACAAAAGGCATTGGAAGCTGCTCTGCCTTAAGATCATGGATACTGAGAAGTCACATGTTTGCATGACTGACTCCTTAGATGTCCTTAGGTCGGCATCAAGCTTCCTATGGCTATTTATATGATCCCTAAACATGTACCTCTGCATAATCAGCAGACAGTAATTGGGTGTCTACTGCATAGCCAGCAACACTAGGTTCATGGGAGACGCCAGAGGAGAGAGAGAGACCCTGCCCTCTTGGAGATGGCACATAAGGAGAACACACACTAAAAGAAACCTTGAAAGGAATCAGCTCTGTGAGTGCCTGGAGGACAGGAATGGTGTCATTAGTGTCACAATGATAATAACACCTAACAAGAGTAAAAGTAGGCTTACGGTGTGAATATGCAAAACACAGAAGTTATTCCTGTATTATTATTTATTTATTAACCATTGTATTACTCACTATTATTAACCTACTCTCATCCATGCCTGTGTGAAGACTTAGCTTTCACTGATTGTTTACTGTATGCTGTAGAGTTTATGCTCAGTTTCCAGATCTTCGCAACAAGCACCCGGGGTCTATCACATTAGTAGCATTTTGCATATGAGAAAGCTCAAGTTTAGAAGTTATATGCATTGCCCAATGTCACTCGGTTGGTAAATCCCAGGATCAGGGCTGGCATTCAAGAATGTCTACTTCCTCCAAAGCCCGTGTCTTTTTAGTAGTTAGTATTTTGGAGACAAGCATGGTGTTTTTCTTTTCACATGGTTTAAGTTCCAATAGCTTCATTGGACACATAAAAGAATGTGGCAGAGCTCATCAAGGAGGTGTCTTAGAACAAGGGAAGCTCATGAGAACTAATGGTTCTAATACCAATGAGGTCTGAGGTAAGGCCAAGGTCCATAAACCCTCCGTAACAGGGCATGAACTGCCTTCTTATTTTTGGTATGATCTCCTCTGGGTTGACTGCATTTATGATGACAGTCTTGTTTTAGAGGTGTTATAAGTTGTCTATTGCTGCATGACAAATGACCCCAAAAGTTAGTGCCTTAAAACCACAATGTATTATGCTTACAATTTCTATGAGTCAGAAATTCAGGAGTGGTTTACTTAGCTCAGGGTGTCTGATGAGGGTATAATCAACATGTTGGCTGGGCATGCGACCATCTGAAGGTGTGACTGGCATTGGAAGACGCACTTCTAAGATGGCTTACACACGTTACTGTTGTTGGCTGGAGTCCACAATTACTCCCCATATGGGCCTCTCCACAGGCTGCTTGAGTGTCCTCACAACATGGCAGCCGGCCTTCTCCAGAGTGGGTGATCCAAAAAGGAGCAAGGGATGGGGCACAGTGATGTCTTTTATGATCTAGCCTCAGAAGTCATACACCACTAACTCTGCTGCATGGTACTTCTTAGAAGCAACTCACTAATTTTGGTCTGCATTCAAGGTGTAGGAATTTAGTGTCTACATTTTGAAGGGAGACGTCAAAGAAGTTGTGCACATAGGTTTGAACCACCCCAAGAGGTAAGAAGAAGAGGCCACAGAGATATGGAAGAACAAGTGCTGGATTCAAGTCAGGAGATTTTTAACCTTTGATTTGAGTCTGTAAGAAATGAACAGAATTAAACCACTTGTTTGCCCCTATTAAGCTTGGAGAAGGTAGGAAAAGGTAATTCAGGTAGAAGCAATAGCACGTGTAGAGGTGAAGAAGTTTGGAGAACTGAAAGTTACTTAATATAATGGGGAACTGGAGCAGGTATGGGTGAGAGATGAGGACGGAGGGGTGGGTAAGGTCTACATTTCAGAGGATATTAAGTCATGTTAAGAAACTTGGTTTAACTCTATTGTATGGGACCCTCTAAACAGGATGATGATACAATCAAAACTGCACTGTGGAAAGTTCATTGTGGCTTTTGTGTAACGGATACACAAATTGGGAAGAATGAGCATGAGGTTGGGTGTCTAGTTAAAAAGCTGTTGCAGCAGTTCTAGGAAGCTGAGGATGGAAATGAACACTGTTGGCATGGGGAGGGAGAGGACCAGCTGGGCAGGAGAAGGGGCACAGAGGGAGAGCCAACGGTACTTGAGACAGACTGCATCATGGCTGTGGAACGGTGGGAAGAGTTTAGGAAGATTTCTAGGCCTGTTCTGGCTGGAGGGCTTAACCTACCCTCTGAAGAACAGCCCTTCAGCTCCGTCACCCTCTCCAGTTGCAGAAAGGAGGGATTTTAATGTCAGCTCTGTTGAGAGTGATGAACGCTTCTTAGCTTGGTGTTTTGAGTAGCCAAGGTCAAAAGTAGGAAAAGCACCTTTTACAGACTGCGTATATGTGTAGGGCAGGGGGTTCAGTCTCCTAAAATAAGAAGCTTCCTTAGCACATTCTGTATTTAACCAATGACTGTCTGAAACATCCTCGTGGTTCTGGCCCGGACAGGGCTGTTAGCTGCTGGGGAAATATTGAGCAACTAGTCAGCTGGTAAAGACTTAATTCCGATGACACATCCTACCCTCTAGGCCACGAGTCTACAAAATTGCTAAGTGGCAGAGATTTCTGAATCCTTGCCGTTGGGTCCCTGGAATCACAGAAGCTTGTTAATATTGACTTTCATCTAATTACTTCAGTATTTAGTTGGCAGGGTTGTTCTTTTTTTATTTTTATTTTCCTAGCTACCTTATGTCCCAAGGGAACACTAATTAATACAGAAGTCCAGGCTTCCCCAATTCAAAGTACGTATTTTTTTCCTCCTCACCCCACTGCATGTGTGTTGTGAGAATTACACAGCAGATTCATCGCTCAAATTTTATGTGCCTCAGTTACCTTACCTGTAAAATGGGCATACGTCTATTAACTCTACTATTTCCTCTGTAGAGTACTTGTGAGGAATAGGGGAAGCTTTTTAGTGGAGTGTACTGCCTAGCACTTAGTGAGGGGTTCATAATTGGTAGCTCTATTATTATTTACTGTTATTTTACCCCATTTTCAGGAAGATGTTAGCAAAGCCCCCCTGCCCCCAATCTATTACAGAATCCAAAGCTCCAGAACTGCCCTAGGTAGATTTCATCATCCTGAATCGGTCTGTCTCACCATGGCTTTCTCATGGATGACTGCTAAGCTTAGTCCAAGACTGGTCCAAAATTCACAAGTTTGCAACCCCACTGCGGGCTGTATCTTCCCCATTCTCATTTTCCTCTCTTAGCCTAAGTGTTCCGGTGCTTACGCTATTAAGGTCCGGCTTTATAATTGAAGTCTGAACCAGATCTCCTTGTCTTCAGCTAAAGATTCCTTGTTAGGACATCATTAATATTTTGTTTTGGCTCAAGCTCATCCCCCAAACTGCCGATCCATTTCTCCTGCGTAGAGCAGGGGGGAAATTTTCACAGTAAATAATGATGATGATGACGACAGTAATAATAATAAAGTAATGGTGGCTGAGGTCGAGTGGTTGTTATGTGCGAGGCACTCTGCTAAGGGATTTGTGTGCATAATACCCTTTGGCCCTCATAAAATTCCTTAAGTAGGTTCTATTCCTGTCTCCATTTTACAGCTGAGAAAAATGAAGTTCTGAGAAATTCATGAAGTCCTATATCTAGATAAAGATTTCCATAAACCCTCAAACAGGTAGATAATGCCCTTCTAATGTTGGTATTTAGGGATCTAGGGCAATCAAAGGTTTTGTTGTAAAGAATAATGGAGGTCCCATTCGAAAAGGTAACCTTTTATCACGGAGAATTTTAGTATTAGTCATTAACTTTATAGCAGGGGTTCTAAGCCTCAGCACTATTAACATGTGGGGACAGATAAGATGCTGGGCTTGTCTGATTTCACTCCTTTCATTTCCACAAGGAATCTTGGGTTGTTGGCCGTGTTTCTTGCTTTCTTCTCTATTCATCGAACACTAGGTTCATCTACTTCCACGAGAGGAATTTCTCGATTGAAAAATGAAAACAATTCAGGCAGGAAGACTTGCAACACAAAGTGCACCTGTGAATGCTTCTCAAATTAATCCATTAATACACATGGTTCTTTTCCAGACTGTTGTATCTCCCTTAAAAAGAACTGAGAGACTCTCAATAGCAACTCATTATAGCAGAACCTGTCTCAGCCCCACCATTAAGCAGAGAGGGTTTTATTCTCCCTGTTCCTCTGCCAGATTTTGAGTGGATGTGGTTTTATTCCCCTTCCCATCTAATATTGGAACATATCAATCTACTGCAAGATCTCACTTTTAAATGATATTCTTGTATTTCAAGGGACTTTTTAAAGGGGAAAATAAAAGCTCCACTCTAGAGAAAGCTTACGGCTGGGAAACAAGTATATTTATCTCCAATGATTCAACAAATACTTACTAAGACATGGGCCTGAATTCCTAGTGACTAGAGAAGGAGATGAGGTTCAGAAGGGGGACGTGATTTGCTCAGAGTCGCACATCTAAGTTTGTGTGACCCCCGTGCACTTTCTTCCTTCTCACACCTATTAGATATTTTCCACTCCCTTGAGAAGAGGCACGTACTCTGGTTGGAATAGGAATTCCTGTCCTATGCTCTTCTGAGATGCAGCACCCTAGAAAATTAAAATTTTTCAGCTCTTGCCATTGTCTGGTGTAAATGTCTCCGGGTTCTCCTGTTTCCCTGGGAAGAGAGTGACTCACCAGACCATGGGTACAAGCCCCCACATGGTTGACACAAGGTTAAGTCAAAACCTTGGTGATCTGTTTGTTCATTCTCTCAATGGACTTCCCTGTAGGTACACACCCTCTCTGTCCATTCCTTGTACTGTTTACAGTACCCACCGTCTCAGGTCTGTGCACGTACACATTTCCCACCTACAGTCATCTGAACCCACCCTGCCAGTCCCTTTTCATCCACCCAACCCTCCCTCATTTGTTAGCTCTGATTTGAAGTGCCCCCAAGGCAACTGCCCCCAACCACTGACTTCTCAGGTTAGCCAAGACATAGATTCCTGAACTATTTATTCATCACACTGATCACACTTGTGAGAGTCTCTCCCACTTCTCTTCATGACAACGGGAGCTGAGCTAGTCATTTTGTTCACCGCCATATAAGAATCACGTGTTAATAAATTTAAAAAAAAGAACCATGTGTTGATGAACTAGTCAACATGGCCTTCAGGCTCTGGGGTGGAGGAGCAAAAGCAGGTGCTTTCATGAAACAAAGACAATGGCACTGGCAGGAATTCATCTTTCCACCCTCCTTTATGATACACCTTTCAAAAGACTTGTTTCATCCCACCGGGCTCCTTTAAGCCCCTGGGTTTTGAGGCTGGCATCAAATAAAGCAGGTCTCTAACACTCTCACTTCATTCATAAGCTTATCAATGAAACCTTTCTCCTTAGGCCCTTCTTATGCTGCAGACCAGCTTCTGACCTCTGAGATTCTCCTGCTCTGATTCCATGTCTCCTACATAGAAACCTGCCTCCAGATAGTTCTGCCTTTCTCCATCCCCACACCATGACTGGAGCCCCACCCTTCTTAGCTGAAGATGTGTCTGGTCCAGTTGCCCAGACCATGGTCTGGTTCCCCCAAATGCAGCTCTGTGGACACCCCAGCCTAATTCATAGCCTCTCAGTTCCTGAAGTCCTTTGCTACCTCAGCCCCCAGAGCTTTGCACAGGCTTTTTCCACTGCCCAGGGAGCTCTCCTTTCTACTCCGTCCGCTCGGTTAACTCAGGCTCATGCTTAAGGCCCCAACTCAAATGAAAGCCCTCCCCTGACTCCCAAGGCCGGATCAGGCCCCCCTGTTATATCTTCTGTTAACACCATAAACACGGTATTTATAAAAGATATTTGGAGCAGTTTCTAAGGCTGTATTTGTGAGATTCTTCTCATTAATGTCTACCTATTATAGATTTTAAACTCCAAAAAACGCTGGAATCATGTCTATCTATTCTAGACCTTAAACTCCAAAAAGGCTGAAATTATGTCTGTTTTGTTGTTGTTTTTGTTCATTATAATAACCTCCATGTCTGACACAGAGTATGTGCTTAAAATATTGGCTGAATGAATAAAGGGAGAGGTTCTTTAAATAGCGTACACCCACTTTGAGCCTCTGGTCCCTTTTCTACTCTAAGGAAATAGATTGAAGAGCATGGAGAGTCTCTTGTATAACCTTCCCGGAATGTCTCCTACAGTAGGGAGGGCAAACATAAATACCCTCAATTACTGACAGTGAGAGCTGAACAAGCGATTCACTTGCTCTGCCCCTCAGTCTCTACCTTTCCAAAACGATTACTAGAACAACTTCCTCAAAGTGCACATTCATTCATTCGCTTCGTACAGAGTATTTTTCCAAGTGAGGTCTTAGGACCAACTGTATGAGAACCACCTGAGCCACTAATGAATGACGCAGATTCTTAGCTACTGAGTGAAGATTATAGAACTAAAATCTCTTTACATGCAACTCAGCAATTTGCATTTTAATAAGTATTATTGGTGATTCTTAAGCACTTTTAAGTTGAGAACCAGTGGGTGTAGTGGGTTGTGATGATTAAACGAGATGCTCTATATACAGCAGCTTGGGAGCTGCTTTATAGCACAGAGATTGGCACATGGTCACTGCCACGTGCCAGTCCACCTTTCCATCTACTTAACCATCCATCTGCCTAACCGTCGGTCTTCTTCCAACTTTTCCAATATAGTACTTTCATTTCTCCCTCTAATTCCATCCTATTCTTCTCTTTTATTTGCTTCTCCCATCTTATCTGAAATATCCTACTCTACCCCAATTTAACAGGAGGTCCATCACTGCACCAAGTGACGAGAGAACGCTAGGAAATGTCGAAGACAAAGACATGGCTTTCAGGAAGCTCCTAGCAAAGACAGGGGACCTCGCACTCCACAGCTGTGTAAAGATAGGTGGGCTCATCTGGCCCATGGGCCTTGATCCCTGTAAATGGCCTGTCCTCTCTTTTCTTCTATCCCAGGAAGCCTAGTTCCATGCTCGCCCAAATGACTCTAACTCTGGTTCTCAAACCTTCTTCAGCTCATGCTTCTTTGTCACTTGGAGATAGGCACAGTCACACATTCACCACGTCCCACCTGTGCATTCATAACTTCCTCCTCAGGGTAATCACAAGATAAGATTAATTATGCTAATCAGCCTCTGCTGGCTGACACAATTAACCAGAGCACAGGGTCGCTCCAGAAATCTGTATAGGAGCTACCTACCTGCTGGGTTTAATTTCACCATCCAGTGCAGTAATTAGAGGGGCGATGGGGGTGGTACAGCAAGAGGAGTTTGCTCTTTTCAACCAAGGAGCACATTGTTCCATTTTCCATAGAAGTTGCAGGAAGTTTTCCATGGTGTGTCTAGCCACTAATTTCTCCTCTTTGGATCTGCCACTGGACATCTTCTTGGGGCTACGTATCAGCAATGTAGCCAGTTTTTTTCTTGACGGTGGTACAAAGTGAGGTACTTGTATTTGATACACTTTAAAATTCTTTTCTTCCTCCTATGTACTTTTAAACACCTTTAAAATTTTAAATATTTGTCCTATTCAAAAATAAGAGAAGTTTTTAAAACATGTGTTTCAGGGAGTGCTGATTCTGCAAGTTCCCTTGGGATAAAAGTTTACAATTCATATTTGGGAAGCTTGAATTTGTCTATTCCCCTCTTGAAGAATCATGATAAACAGTAGCACATTAAAGCCTGTAAACTCTTGTAACAAAGAAAACATGTTTAACTACAGTTAACCCAACAATTTCCAAATTTATTTTACCATATATTTTAGGGGTTTTCCCCCCGAAAGTGACCCTAAGATAAGAACCTGAGTATAGTTATTTTATCGAGAGAAGATTTCAGAAACAAAAGTGAGGGGATGGGAAAAGTGAGGCAAGATAGGGAAAAAAGGTGATCAAGAGTATATTAATGAACTTATTGCTGCTATAAACAATTGGGATTTGGTTTTGCTGGGAACCACCTAAAGATTCACGTAAAATGCATCACAGAATTGTCCTGCTGGAAGATAGAAAAGCTTAGGCATTTATCCACTGACTCACATCCCTTACTGTCTGGGAGCTACCCTAAAGAGCTTTATTTAACCTGTGTGTTCTACTGAATTTGTCCTTTGACAAGCCTTCCCCAGTTTTGGAAAAAGCAGATTGGAGAGACTCAGGGTGGGATACTGGTAATGAGATGTGGAGCTGTCTACCACAGCGGTGCTGAAACCACGAGGGTTAAAGGGGGGTGGCATGGTGATCACAAACACCTGCTATTTATATGATCTTTAAAAAATGAGAATCCTAAGTTATTGACATCTAAAATATCTGTACTATATGTATATAGTTTGTGAAACACTGTTCTGTTTGAAACTATCAGTGCTCATCTATATTTAGTTCTCCCTCGCTCCCCAACATAAAAGGCAACATTTCCAGGCTCCTGCAGTGGCTAATGCTGTTCAATAGATTAAGGGTAAAGTTGCATATGTCACTTTCAAGTAGAGGCAGTAACAGTCTCTGTCCAACTCTCCATCTTTCTCTTCCCTTGCAGTGGCAACTCTGAATGTACCTACTGAGGTGGTCACAAGGAGAAAGCAGACAGGATCCCTCAGTGTCCTTGGAGGGGAATACCCCAAGCTGATTTACCAGCAATAGATTTGAGCTGAACAATAAATCAACTTTTATGTCACTCCTTTGGCATTTAAAGCTTTGTGTTTATCACAGCAAAGCCGAGCCTGCTCTCAACAACACAACAGCCTTAGAGAAGCAAAGGTCATTGTAATTTCTAGGATATCCCTTAAACAGGATACCTGATGTGGGTCAGCTGGCTTTATAGCAGAAAAGAAGAAGAGGATAAAGAAAGGCTGAAATGTTGTCTGTACTTTGTAGTGTGATTAACAGAGAATCATAAAGACAAGTGAAGAAAGGATCAAGCAAGTGGTATAAGCACTACATGGAAATGTCCTATTTCTGCAAATGAGATGGCAAAGAGGGAGGTGTTCAATTTGGTTGGAGCAGATATAAATCAAGCTCTTCCTGGAAAGTAAAAGGGATCTGAGAGTTGTGCTTCAATACCCTGCTATTGACTCCGTAAGTGGGCTTATTGATCTGTAAAACACACTTGTTGGGGCTATGGATACGGATGATTGAAGC
Source organism: Mormoops blainvillei (assembly GCA_004026545.1). Lineage (NCBI taxonomy): Eukaryota > Metazoa > Chordata > Mammalia > Chiroptera > Mormoopidae > Mormoops > Mormoops blainvillei. Next base: position 117,977 of record PVJD01003383.1, on the reverse strand, counting down.
AATATCTTCTATACTTAATATAATTTGCTTTCAGTATATTTTCCTATGAAAACTAGCTCTGAAATTTGGCACTGTAAACCCTGCTCAACTATTTTTCTGTTCACCCTTTGGGTGAGCAGAAAATTGCACATATATTTGACTATTTGAATTCATCCCACAGCTCATTTATGCTCTGTTAATATTTTAAAATTTTCATACTTTACTTAATTTTAGATAGTTTCCATTGCTGTTTTCAAGTCCACTAATCATTTCTTCTGCCATGTCTAATCTCCTGTTAATCCCATCTAGTGCTTTTAAAATCTCACACATTGTAGTTTTCATGTAAGAGTGTCTGGACTTCTGGTCAAGATGGAGGCATAGGTGAACATGGCTTGCCCCCTCACACAACCACATCAGAAATACAACTACAGAACAACCATCACTCAGAACCATCAGAAAATGAGTTGAACTGAAGTCCAAAACTATGGAATTAAAGAAACCACATCCATACAGACTGGTAAAAGAGGTAGAGATATGGAAGGAGCTGGTCCCATACTCATGTGTGGATAAAAATTCAAGAGGAATATCTTGGGAGTTAGGAGTCCCAGCCTCACACCAGGTCCCCCCAGGCCCATTGTTCTAGTGCCGGGAAGATAAGTCCCCATAATTTCTGGCTGCAAAATTCAGCAGGGATTGGGTCAGAGGAAGAAACTGTTGGATTCCCAAGCAGTTCTTCTTAAAAAACATGCACATGGACTTACTCAGGATCATTCCCTTCCAGCTCCAGTAGCAGGGTAACAGCTTGAAAGACATCAGTGACATATGGGGAGGAAATGAAGTGTTAGGCACCAGGCAGAGAGCTGGGGGACAGCTTTCTCCAAGACAGAAAAGTGGGTAGAGGCCATTGTTCCTTTTCTTAACCCTCCTCCCCTCATAGAGTCAGAGGGCCCAGAGGTGGATGCCATATCTCAGGCTCCATCAATCTGGCTCATGCAGTTTGCCCCATCCTGGGATTCCCTGAGGTTCTGCCCCACCCAACTTATGGGCACACCCAAGCTGTTAACGGTGGCTTTCCCACATAAATGGCTTACCTTGGCTCATGGTTCACATCTTCCTAAATCCTCTCCAACAATAAACAACTGGCCTCAGTGAGCCCACAGCCCCTGTACATCCTGATAAATGGCCCCAGGCTAGGCACTAGCAGCAGCCAGCCTAGGTTCACAGCTTGGCTTTGCCTGGGAAACTCCAAGCCCAGCACAAGTAGCAGTCATCTCAGATTGCTTTGTACCTAATGCTGCATGGCCCCAAGCAGATCACAGGGGATCACCTTGGCCTGCATGACCTGGGAAACCACAGAGCCTGCAAACCCAGTGGACAGCTACAGACCACACTGGAACATCACCACCTTGCCCCAGCACAGCTGATCCTTAACAGAGGGCAGAAATTGGTGGTTGGTGATCATAGCCAGTCCTTGCAGCTGACTGGCCTGGGTAAATCCGTCCCATAGACCTGCCATCAGCAATCATGTCTCAACTATAAGAGGCAGGTGTACTCAGTCCCCATGGAGGGCACACCTCAACTACCCAGCTTGGGTAATAAGAGAGGTTGTGCCACTGGACCCTACAGGATACCTTCTACATTAGGCCATGCTACCAAGACAGAGAGTCATAGCAGCTCTACCTAATGCATAGAAATAAACAGAGGGAGGCTGCCAAAAATGAAGAGACAAACAAACATGATCCAAATGAAACAACAGATCAAGACTCCGGGAAAAGAACTAAACAAAAGGGAGCTAAACAACCTATCAGAGGCAGAGTTCAAAGCACTGATTATAAGGATGTTCAAGGAACTTAGTGAGGACCTGAGCAGCATTAAAAAATTCAGTCAAAAATGAAGGATTCACTAATTATAATAAAGAACAATGTACATGGAAACGACAGTAGAGTGCATGAAGCTGATAATCAAATCATTGATTTGGCACATAAAGGAGCAAAGAACAACCAATCAGAACAAGAAGAAGAAAAAAGAATCCAAAATAACCAGGACAGTGTAAGGAGCCTCTGGGACAACTGTAAGCGTTCCAACATTCACATAATAGGGGTGCCAGAAGGAGAAGAGAAAGAGTAAGAAATTGGAAATTTATTTGAAAAAAATAATGAAAGAAAACTTCCCTAATTTGGTGAAGGAAATAGACATGCAAGTCCAGGAAGCCCAGAGAATCCCAAACAAGATGGATGCAAAGAGGCCCACTCCAAGACACATCATAATTAAAATGAAAAAGGTTAAAGATAGAGAATCTTAAAAACAGAAAGAGAAAAGCAGTTGGTTACCTACAGAAGAGTCCCCATAAGACTGTCAGTTGATTTCTCAAAAGAAACTTTGCAGGCTAGAAGGGATTGTCAAGAAATATTCAAAGTCACAAAAAGTGGAGACCTATAGCCAAGATTGCTCTACCCAGCAAAGATACCATTTAGAACCAAAACTAGATAAAGATCTTCCAAGACAAGAAAAAACTAAAGGAGTTTATCACCAAACCATTTATTATATTAAATATTAAAGGGACTTATTTAAGGAAAAGAAGAAGGTCAAAGCTATGAGCCATAAAATGGCAATAAATACATACCCATCAAAAACTGAATGTAAAAAACAAACTAAGCAAACAAGAACAGAGGCAGAATCCTGGGTACAGAGAGCATTGTGATGGTTGCCAGATGGGAGGGGTGTGTGGGGAATGGGTGAAGAGGTGAGGAGGTTAAGAAGTACAAATAGATGGTTACAGAATAGCCATCTGGTTGTAAATTACACTGTAAGAAATGAGCTAGCCAGCGAACTTATACACACGACCCATGGGCATGAACAAAGTTGGAGGACTGCCTGAGGGAGTGTGAAGTCCTAGGTGGAGGAGGGTAAGGGGGAAAAGTTGGGACAACTGTAAAAGCATAATCAATAAAATGTAACTTTAAAAAAGAATGTCAGTGTGAGTCATTTATATATCTTCCATATATCTACTTAAATTTTGAATATTTTGAATACAGCTGTAACTGTTTTAATCTCCTTTTATGCTCATTGTAATATCGGTGTCCATTCTGGGTTAACTCTGATTAACCAATTATTATCACTATCAGTCATATTGTCCTATTAATTTTCAATTAGATGCCAGAATTGTGAATTATGACTTGTTGGGTATTGAATGTCTCTGTATTTCTATAAATGTGTTTAAACTTCATTACAGGACATAGTCCAATTCCTTGGGATAGTTTTCTCTTTTCAGATCCTTCTTTCAATATTTGTTAGGCAGAACAGAGCAATTCTCAGCCTTAGGCTAATTAAGCCCCATTATGAGGCAAGAGCCTTCTGTGTACTCGCCCCAATGATGCATAACTCAGAGGCATTCCAGTGTGGCTGGCGGAGACAGGCACTATGCCCTGCCCCACGTGAGCAAGAGCTGCTTTCTGTAATCCTTTGGGTGATTCCTCATACCAGATAGTTTCCTCACATGCGTGGGCTAATCAGTATTCAGCCAAATATTCAAGAGGTCCTCTCTTTAGGTCTTGCTATGTGAACAAAAAATACCCCTTACCTGCCTAAATCACTGCTTTTCTTGGTTTCTGTGACTGTAGCTGAACATAATCTTGACATATACCCCTCTGTTCCCTTTCTTCACAGATGACAACTTTGGTCTGTACCATCACCTACACACAGAAAGCAGAAACAAGTCAGTTCTACTTGGAGGGCCTCGCACATCCCAGCTCCCATTGGGTCTGATAGAATTAATGTGGAAATAGAAACTGAGAAGTGGGAATTTTTATTTAAAGGAAGGTAATAAATGATTAGAAAAACTACATTTATTGATGTTATTTATGTATCAGACACTGGGTTAACTGCTTTACATAGATTATCTCATTTCATCTTCAAAACTACACTAAGATGTATGTATTTTTATATTTATTTAAGACATATTGCTGGGTTCTTAGATACTGTGGACATTTCCATGAATTATACAAGGTACTTTCTATCCACAAAATTACATTCTGGCAAGAGAGATAGACAACATAGAATAAATAAAATAAAAATACAAGGCTATGAACAGATCTATCAAGATACTAAAACACATGATGAAGATACAACATGCCTTGCTTTAGATCAGGTTATTGTGGAAGGTGTCTCTGAGTGCCATTTGAGGTGAAATCTGAACAAGAGACAACCACATGAAAATCAGGGCACTTCATGTCAGAGGTTATAGCTGGGGCACAGGTCTTAAGTTGAAAACAAGCATGGTGGGTTCAAAGAATAGGGAAGAAAAGCCAGTGTGCCTAGAGAGTGTAGAGTGAGAGGAGATGAGGCTGAAGGTGTTGGTAGGAGCACAGTCATGTCAGTCATGAAGGACTCAGTAAACCAAGGTAAGGAATTTTTACTCCATCCCAACTGCAGTGGTGGATGGAATTTACAGTGTATTTATTCATTCAACAAATACGTGCAAGATACAACCGAAACATGAATAGTCAAGATGGTCATGGTCCCTCATGGAATCGACAGTTGTAGAGGAGAAAGGGTATATAAATAATCACATACACATGCCCAGACACATACACCTGCCCAGTCACAGAGAATATTTTACTTTCTTATTAAAGTGCTTAAAAGAATCTGAAATTCAAACTCAGTCTTTATAACCCAAAGCTCATACGATACCTCATATTATGGTTTATTCAATTTCCCTGGCTTTGAAAAGAGAAACCGAGGGGTCAGGACTGTGCCAGGGGCATCCAACCCGAGACCCATGGGCCACATGTGGCCCAGGATGGCTATGAATGTGGCCCAACACAAAATTGTAAATTTACTTAAAACCTTTTATTTGCTCATTGGTTTTCATTAGTGTTTGTGTATTTAATGTGTGGCCCAAAACAACTCTTCTTCTTCCAGTGTGGCCCAGAGACATCAAAAGGTTGGACAGCCCTGGCTGCAGACCCTCCCTGCCACCCCACTTAGCCCACTTTGGTCTTTGCTTGGGTTCTTGTCATCAGACACAAGTAATTCTGGGGTTTTTTTTCTTTTAATCTTTCTCTTCATATGCTCCACTGGCAATTATTGAAAGAGTCTTGGCAAACATTTACTGAATACCTACTAAGTGTCAGACACTGGGTTGGTCACTGGAGAATTAAAAATGTGTAAGAGATCTTCCTCAAGGAGCCCACAGTCTAATCAGAAAAGAGAATTAGCAATGAGTATTTCAGTCCCATATGATGAGAGCCATGATAGAGATAAGCACAGGACACCATTGGATCCTAGGGGAGGGCACCTCACTCTGACTAAGGAAAAGTAACTAGAAAGGCCCTCTTAGAGGAAGTACTCTTAAGAAGAGAAGGACTTTGCCATACCAAAAGGAGAGAAAAAAGAACTCTAAGGCACACAGCGCAGTCCAAGCGAGACCTCAGAGGTTTTAAATAGCACCCATGTTGGGGGACTGTGATACATTCAAACCATAAAGTGAAAGATGGGATGGAAGAAGAAAAGACATGAAATTCACTACAAAGCCTCTTTTTCCTGTACTCCCCTCCCTCTCCCTCTTTCTCCCTTCCTCTTTTCATTCTTCTTAAAAAAAAAAAAAAAAAGGAAAGGAGGTAAAGGACTTCCCAGTACAAACTGGAATCTGAATTTTAAAAGAATAGACTTTGTTTGTTTTCCCCCATCTTATTTTCTGGGGACTTGCTATATTCTGATCATAGATCCTCTTCTGTTTGAGAAACTGCTCAGCCTTTTATCTGAAATTCCTTCTGTTCCTCTCTATCAGACCATTTATTTAACTAAAAGGGAACCTGTTAGGGGCAACATGTCAGGATCTTGGCAGAACCTATTGTCTATGTATATTTTAAACACATAAAAGGGATCCTGAGTCACTTAGGGTCATCCGTTGTTCCTTGTGTTTCTGTTTCAGGGGCCAAAGTTCACCTCTCAATGCTGAGAGTCTTGGGGTTTCTTTGAATAGTTAGAAAGTAATATTTAGGGAACTCCCTTGGAGGGACCAATATATTTAATCCTTCTCCTGCATGCTCTCATTATTCTTTTAGCTCTTCAAGACACACATGAACACATAAGCACACATATGCAACATGTATGAGCATATATACATGCATATCTACACACAGACACACTTAGACACACATGTACATTTTCAAAAATTTTTTTATTAAAAAAAAGTGCCTCGGCAGGAATCTCTGAGAACAGGGGCCCACTTCAGGGTTCTGGTCTACCAGAGTCTGAGCGATAACTTACAGAAGAATTCTGTCTGCTCATGGTGCTACTTCAGGGAGGACCCCCTATAGTTATTTTATGTTCATGGTTGATTTTAGTGTCTTTTGTCCCACTTTTGAAGAAACTTCTCAGAGAGTTTGAAAAACACATCTCTCTTTTCATTCCACTAGGAACCCAAGATGACCTATAAGAATTCATAAAATTCAAGTGATCGAAACGTTTTTAAAAAAACAGGGAACTATATAGATATGTAGATAGACAATAAGAAGGTGAGACAAAGAGAAAAGATAATATGAAAATATACAGTCCATAAAATTATATATGAGCATGAAAACTGGGTTTTTAATTTGCTTTTGATCTGCCTGAAGACTGAAGAAAAACCACTGAGACCTAAAAAAATACACTTTCAAATCAGTGCTGTCTTCCCAAAACAAAAGGTCACATCCTGGGACGAACCAGTGTTTCTCTCCAGCTTTGATCAAAAGGAGTCATCCTGCAGCTCTGGAGTCTGGGCCAGGCTCGGACTCCTGGCCTTGTCCCCGGAAACCCTGGACCTCCTGTTGCATTTGATCCTATGTCTGCAAAAATAGGCATTGAACTAGATCATCCCTCAAAGGTCTGTTCCAGTTCTAATAGTCTAGGATTTTATAACTAACTTACTTATGATTTACTGATTCTGCCAAACACAGTTAAAAAACTATCATTATCGCCTAAAAAACAACCTTCTAGATCCCCTCAGGCTCCATTTCCCTGAGTATTTCTTAGTCCTTTCATATCAGAAGCCCCTAGAGAGGGGTGGTGGTGGGGGGGGAGGGGGTGCTGTTAAAAGTGTAAACTCACTGGCCGGACCGGGGTCTGATGACTCGAAAAGCCTGTGGCGGCGCTGGCCATGAGCATTTAACAAGCTGTTTAGGCGGCGCCGACGCGCCCTCCCCGCAGAGGACGTTTCCATAGGCAACACCCTGCATTAGTTTCCTGTTGCCGTTGTGAGCAACGACCATAAACTTAGTGGCTTAAAACAACACAAATTTAATATTTTATAGTTCTGGAGGTTTACAAGTCCTAAATTAGTTTGAGCTAAAATCAAGGTGTTGGCAGGGCCTCCTTCTGGAAGAATTCAGTTCCTTGCTTTTTCCTGCTTCTAGCAGCTGCTCCCATTTCTTGGCTCAAGGCCCTGCATCACTCCTACTGTTTCTTTTGCCACCTCTGCTTCGCCGACTCCAACCCTGACCCTCCTGGCTTCCTCTTTTGAAGACCCTTGTGATTCTGTTGAGCTCACTCGGGTAATCCAGGATAATCTTCCCACCTCAAGATCCTTAATTGAATAACACCTGCAAAGTCCCTTTGGCCACAGGAGGTAACACAGTCACAAGTTCTGGGCATGAGGATGTAGATAGCCTTCGAACCATTATTCACCGATCACATGCCTCCTTGGTTTCGCTGGGGATGATATAAGGGTCTCAGAAATTGTTGCTGCAATTTTTCCCTTAAAAAACCAACGCACAGACTATAGGAGATGCCACCGAAACACCTGATAATAATAATCTGTATCCACCCGCCCTCGCCGGAAACTCGGCAACTGCCTACATCCTATGTCACTTCCAACCACACCCCATCCCCATTTCCTGAATGCAAATATATTCTTCTCAGAGGACAGACTTGTGTCCTATTTCAAACAAGCCAGTTAAGGGGCCAGACTGACCCGAATTAATATCCTGCCTCTGTCACTTACTAGCCACATGATACTTAACCTTTCTATCCCATCTGCAGATGTTTTTCTCATCTGCAAAATGGGTTTTCAAGTTATAATTTGGCAATTAGCACGAGAGTCCTACGCCCAGAGATTCTGACTCCTGGACCCGTACGTGCGTGTGGCAGAGGAACAACATTAAGAAAGGAAACTTTCTTTCTTTGTCTATAACCCACCTTCATTTTTGTTTTGAGCCTCAATTCCATCAAGCAGAGAAAACTAAATCTTAGATTATTCAGGATTCTTCTCCTCTTCTTTCTCAAGGGGCTGTAGCTAAACTCTGGGGCTTCTAGAATGGCACTGTCCTAAGGGAAAAAGTGTTTTGTTTTTCCGTCATTATCAGTCTATGCCGGCACTCCCTGAGAATTGTCTTGTGCCTCCTAGTCAAAGCACTCCTAGACCCCCCCGAGCATGGGAAACATCTGACCGCTCTTTCTCAGGGTTTGTGGACCAGGGAGACACCCAGGGTCATTCTGTCGGCATCCCCTGGTCTCTGCACCTTGCCCATCACTCAGGATTTTGGAAATTTTGGTACATCTATTTGTCTGCTTCCATTGACCCTCTGGGGGAATTCTAGGGTCTTGCCGGTTTTGAGCTGTGCTTTTATCTACTACAGGACGCTGGGTACCTTCTGGAGAAAATCAAGTCTCATTCCAGTGGCTTTCTACTGTAGACAGGCAAAGGCAAGAGGCTAAGACTGGGGCAAGGCAGCCGTCACAGCTCGGGGTCCTGAGGCCGCCATGATCCTTCGCTGGAAAAGGAGCTACATGGGTGCCCATTCCTTGCACATCACGCCTTGGCGGCGGAAACTCAGAGGCAGTGGAAGGGTTGTAGACAGTATAAAACACTTATGCTTAATTGCTGAGGGAGGATCAGAAATGACTCTTTGTTCAGCTTTGTCAAGCTAATTAGTTGGAAAAGAATGTGCTCAGCACATAAACAAGAGTCTTTTTTTCTATAAGCAATTAGAAACGACCCTAATCTTATTCATTTAAACACATGCCCCATCACAAAGTTGGAAACATACCAAAGAGCTGGAAAGACACCAACGTTGGGCTGACGACTGCTTTGGCTAATCCGCAAACCTCTGTATTTAAAGACTGATTTTCCTTTCCAAAAAGCTCCTTCGTTTTGCTAATCCTTGAGTGTTCACTTTCAAGGGTTCAGTAGTGACAGCATCAGACCACACACCTCCACCACAGCCACCTGCCCTTCCCCCATCTCACATCTCACGCACTGTTTTTATTTTTTTAATTTTTATTATTTTACTTAATTTTTATTTTTAATTGAATTTTGGGGGTGACATTGATTAATAAAAGTATATAGGTTTCAGATGTACAATTCTATAACACACCATCTGTGTACTGCATTGTGTGTTCACCACCCCAAGTCAAGTCTCCTTCAAACACCATTTAACCCCTCTATACCCTCTTTTTCCTCCCCCCTCCATTTACCCCTGGTAATCATGATACTATTGTCAGTGTCTATGAGTTGTTTTCTTTTCCTTGTTTTTTTTTTTTTTTTTGCTTAAGCCCTTCAACTTTTTCACCATGCCCCCAAACTCCCTTCCCTTCTGATAGCTGTCAGTCTGTTCTCTGTATCCATGAGTCTGTTAATTTATTTTGTTCATTAGATTCCACATGAGTGAAATCATATGGTATTTGGCTTTCTCTGACTGGCTTATTTCATTTAGCATAATGTTCTCCAGGTCCATTCATGCCATCACAATGGTAATACTTCCTTTTTATGGCTGCGTAGTATTCCATTGCATAACTATACCAGTGCTTTTTTATCCACTCATCTACTGATGGACACTGGGCTACTTCCAAATCTTGCTTATTGTAAATAATGCTGCAATGAACATAGGAGTATTTATATTCTTTTGAATTAGTGTTTTGGGTTTCTTCAGGTATATTCCCAGAAGTGGAATCCCTGAGTCATAAGGCAGGTCCATGTTTAATTTTCTGAGGTATCTCCCTACTGCTTTCCACAGTGGTTGCACCAGTCTGCACTCCCGCCAACAGCGCACGAGGATTCCCTTCCTCTATATCCTCACCAACACTTGCTGTTTGTTGATTTATTGATGAGAGCCATTCCGACAGGCTCACACATTCTTTTGTCATTGAAGTCTTATGTGCCACTGCCCTCTGCCAACCTGTAAACACTGAGACCATGGATTCAGTGCCCTGTACCATGCATGACACACCAAAGGTGCTGAGTAAATCACTGTTGAATAAACTAATGAATGAATGAATGTGTTCCCCAAGAGGAAAGGTGGAAAGTGCCAGAGGTCATTGCTGGAGTGAAGAGGATCTGCAAATCTACAAGGCAACTAACACCAAGAATGGCAACTAACTTGCTCAAATTTTCTACAAAATGGGACATTAAAATTGAAACAGAAAAGAATCTTGAAAAGGTAGATCACTGATTCTGCACACTTCGATAAAATAATTAGGACTACTATTAAACACATATCACCTGCTAAGCACAGTGATGAAGCACTCTACACCCCTCCCTCTTTTGGTACTTACTAGAGCTGGATGTCTTCCACTGGCTCTGCCAGTCGCACTCCCTACCCCTCTCTGTCCTGCTCTGGGTGCTGGGATGTAACCTGTAGAGATTACCTGGGTCCTCTCGCCCTCCAGCTCCTAGACAGAGTCAACCAACAGAAGACACCAGAATAAGTCAGGGAGAAGGAGTAGAGTATGTTCAAGGTATTTAGTCTCCTGGCTTCCTCCCTCCCAGGCCGCCATGAGTGAGCTGACTGCGTCATCCTGCTAGAGACCGCATTTCCTGTCTTGCAGCCCTCTCTGTATATTACTGCCTTCTCCGGGTGCCACCAACCACCTCTTCCTCTTGTTGTTTCAGGCTTCAGAACAGTATCGGTTTTCTTCTGTTACTGCCCCCGAGGCATTCACTATGCCTTGTGAGTTTCCTTAAACCATGTTTACGTTTTCCTTGTGACAGTAGTCCCTTGGTGAAGGCTATTAATAGCTCTATTTTAAAGAGAGGACATTAAGTCTCAAAGGGATTGAGAGATACATCCAAGGTCAGAATAAGTGGGAGCAGATTCTCAAACCTAGATCCAACTCCAGTACCAATGCATCCCCACCCAAAGCTCCAAGGGAGGAAGGTGACTGGTGCCTCAAGCTTGAAATGTAACTCACAGGGAAACTGACTAGAAGAATGTTTGGGGATGGGGGCAAGAGCTGATTTCTCATTTTGGAACCCTGCTTCCACAAACTCTTAAGTGGGCACTTAAGAGTTTGGCTCCATGGGTTAGTGTGGTTCACTGAGAGTTCAAGCCCCATCAGAGACACATGTGGGTGAATAAGTGGCAGGGTCTTTGCTTCTTCCATGTGCCGAATAGAGGCATGCAGATGGGTGGGGGTGTGAACAAGAGGGTCTCGAGTGGACTTCACTCTTAGATATAACCTATAAATATGTATGTTGCGTCCCATGAATCATTGAGGGCTGGGCCGGTTGCATTCCTTTTTTAAGGGATGGCTTCACTGACTCAGAGATGTTGGCAAGCACCCCTGAGGCCAGAATAAAACCAAAGGCTTTGCAGAAATTGGAAGGAAACCAGATATTTGCTGCCTAACTTTATTCTGAGAACTTTTTCTAAGTATAAAATGATACCACGGAGGATAGAAAACTGGTCACAGATGAGCTTGATTTCAAAGTGATAAAGGTCTGAGAAATTGCATAGCTCTTAGGATTTATTTTTTACCAGTTATTACAATTGTGACTTTGAGCAAGTTACCTCCTCACCTCTTTGAGCCTCAGTTTCCACATCAGCAAAATGGGGGTAAGAGCTGAATGAGATGCATTTATATAATGTACCAGGACAAGACATAGATTATACATGCATAACTGTTGAACTGCCTCCTCCCTTTCATACTGTTCCAGTCCACAGCCAAACCTGAGAACCCATCACACTCACACCCAGGCCTCAGAGATGTGCAACTATTGTTTCTTTGATTGTAGAGTAAGCTCCTGAATGGCAGGTGTACCAGTCAAGTTGTGCTGCAAGAACAACATATAACTCCCTGTTATTATACTGTTTAGCCTCTTCACCTCCATACTGAGTATCTGCCTAGATATCATCTGTCATCCCTCTCCGCTTCATCCAGAAGGTTATCTTAGAAGCTGCCATGTTTGAACAGTGTTACCCCACTCCTGGGCAGAGTTGATTCCAGGTGGTTCATGGATGGGCCCCTAATCCAGATTCCTTCCCTGAGAACTGGGGCTGTGGTCCCTGTCTTCAGGACTATCAGAATATAAAGCCTGAGCCATGTTGGTAAGAACTGGAGAAAGCCAGGCTGGGGAGAGAGAAAGCAAATAGAATAACCACTCAGAGAGGAGGTATATTGGGAGAAGATATCATCTCGGCAGTATTCGAGTCCCTGGTTCCAATCAGACCTGAGGCCCAGTCAAATTTCCATGGCTCACCCTGGTATTCCACTTTCCAGAAAACCTTTGAATTTCCATCACTTGCAGCTAAGAGTCAACACCAAGGTAGCAGATTAATAGCTATTGACTTATTTTTTTCTAAATCATTATTTTAATATAATTTAGAGTTACCGTCAACTCATTTTCGCACTACATCATTTCTTCTTTGATTTTGCCCATTTATAAAATGAGAATGACAGTAGTGACAGTAGTCCCTTGGTGAAGGCTATTAATAGCTCTATTTTAAAGAGAGGACATTAAGTCTCAAAGGGATTGGGAGATACATCCAAGGTCAGAATAAGTGGGAGCAGATCCTCAAACCTAGATCCAGCTCCAGTACCAATGCATCCCCACCCATAGCTCCAAGGGAGGAGAGTGACTGGTGCCTCAAGCTTGAAATGTAACTCACAGGAAAACTGACTAGAAGAATGTTTGGGGATGGGGGCACTACATCATTTCTTCTTTGATTCTGCCCATTTATAAAATGAGAATTTTATAATGATTTTTATGAGAATGACTTTCCAGAACAATCCTTTTGCAGCAGGATGTGTGTAAATCATTGACTCCAGTGCTAGGTAGACTAGACACTCAGTGGAGACTCACAGTAATTCTCTCCCTATCCCCTTTTTCCTGAAGATGTTTGCCCCTTGGTTCTGTGCCAGGTGAAGAGTTTACTTGCCCATCTTCCTGATCTCTTTTCTGAATGAATGGCTCTTACCTCCTTCCCCGTTGCTTGTATATGCACTTATGTAGGCACTTGGGCTGGGGCAGTTTGTGTTGGAACAATGGAGGTGCCCTGGGGAGTGTGGGGTAGTTGGGATAGTCTATGAGGGGGGAGAATAATCTTTTAAAGCAATATCTTAATAAGGCAAAGAGAACTTCTAACAAGGCTAGTGCTTGGGCTTGGCTCCCATTCAAAGTAAAAAACCATATAGAATCCATTCCAACCATTCTATTTGATGTTTTAGAAATAGATGGGCCACAAGGGAAGCTTGTGAACCAATGAACTTGACCCCAATAGCTATCCCATCCCTCTCTTTCCACCTAAACACTTGATGGCTTTATTACCACACCCTCCTTCCCTCTGCATTAAATATATGTGACCTAAGGATATCAAACTTCCTCAGACCGTAGAAAAGAAATTATTTCTAATTTTATGTCAAAGAATGTAAAGTGCGTATTTGAGGACAATTTTTAAAAATCTAATTATAGACTGTTATTGACCTACTGTTAGATCTCAGGTCTCTTAATCAGTATAAACTCTTTCTTTTTGTCTATCACCTGGGAACTTTCATATTAAGACACCTTTTTTCTCATGACTGGTTCTTTCTATAAGTAACCCCTTACATATGATTAGAGTTTTATAGCTAACAAGGCATCTTCACCTCTAAAATGTTTGGGCAGTATGCATTCCCCCAGGTACATACATAGCAGGCACTAAAAAATATTGGTAGAATTCATGAATGCCATGCAATAGATACAGAAGTGTAAGGAGATAGAAAAGGTATTTTAACATAATCGTTCTCTTCTTACACATGAAAATAAAAAAGGTTCAGAGAAGTTGGGTGGCTTCTCCAAGATCACACAACCAGTACAGTTGTTCATATGAAAAATAATACAATAATTAATAAATAGCAATACAAGAATAAACTGTTTTGTGTACTCACAACTGTAAAACTACTTTTGCCCCATCCTGTATATGTCTGAACTGGAACTCAAACCAAGGTCTTTATTTCTTCATTAAGCATTATTTAGTCACTTATCATTCATATTTTCTTGTCCATAGAATAATAAAGTCAAATAATATTCAGTGCATGCCTTCAATGAGCTAATAGTTTATAAAAGGAACCCAGTAAAATAAAGCAATGATTATAACATAACAGTATTTATCGTTATTTTAGGCTTGTGATGTATAAATTACATATGCTCTCATTTAACACCCCGTGAATGTTACATTATCTCCACTTAACAAGCGGGGAAACTGTGGCACAGAGGCGGAGCAGAAGCAGAGCATGGGGTCAGACAGAGAATGTTAGGGAATTTAATCCAATCGCATGAAATGGACAGCATGTAACCACTTCTAATCTACAACAGAGCCATTTCATATGGTTCACCTAAACAGAAAATAGTTGGAAATACGGTGCACACACAGGATGCTGTTTTAAAGAGGGCGTCCTTGGGAGATTTGGGGCTTCCCTGAGTTTGCAAAAATGAAGAGGCAAAGAAAGTTTTGGGCAGGGTGATGTAGGCAGAAGCCGTAGCAGGAGCAAAGTCACGGGGGCATGAAGTAGCATAACAAAATCATACTGCCCGGGGCTTCGGACGTTTCTGAAGAATGTTAATAAATCAAGGCAGGCAGACGTATAGAGGACAGAGCCTGGGAGTCCTTGGGATAAACTGGGCCTGAACCTCTCATCTGGGAACTGCAGGACCTTCTGACCTCTTGCTCAATTTCTTCCTAGTGTAATATATATCTTGATCTACACAAGCTCTTTGGGGCCTTCTGTGTCTTCTTTCCTTCTGCAGAGCACCAAGCGTGGCACTTAACACAGGGAAGGTGCTCTACAGATGTCTGTGGATCAACCAATGGACTGCCCAACGCCGCATTGTGGTGATGACAACATCAGACTGTCAGAGAAGTTAACATAGCGTTAACTGTTCTTTCAAACTGGCAAGATATTCTCTGGTTTTCACTAGCTAGGGGAGAGAAATGCTGTTTTTATTTTCTCCTCTAATTTGTAAGCCCCTTTCAAGTTTTATCAGTGAAAGACATCCTAACCCCAAAAGCTATGTGCTAAAATATCTATATCTAAATTCAGGTTCAACCAATTTGTATTAAGTGCTTGTGTGCCAAACATTTTCACTTAAGTTCATTGAAACTTTAAAATAGCCCTGAAAAAAAATAGATTTTATTGCTTCCATTTTAAGATAAGCGAGCTAAGACAAATACATTTATAGATTTGTTCATAAATGATGGAGTTGGGATTTGAACTTGGTTCCCTTTGTTCTTTGCTATGGCTCTTCCCTCTACAGAGATGCTCCTGGGAATCGATTGGCGATGATGGCAATGATGGCAGTTGTAGTTATAAAAGGAATAACTGCAAAAACAGACTGCCTTGCTATGTGCCAGGCACTGTCCTAAGCACATAAAAGGATAACTTGCATTTATTTTTCAGAGACCTTCTAAAACAAAGCTTTGTATCAGTCCCAGTTTGAGGAAACTAAGGCTAACAAGGGTTAAGCAACCTGCTGGTATCAAATAGCTTATTTGCGGCAGGGTTGGGATTTTAAACCAGAGCAAGTGGCCTCTGCAGTGGAGGCACCTGCTGTTCTAGGTCCCAGAGTCCACTCTTGGCCCTGCCCATCTGACTCCTCCTCCATCCGGAAGGAAGAACAAAGAAAACTTCCCCTCGCTCAGAGCAAGCATCTCAGGGCCCTGCGTCACCAAAAGCAAGCTCTAGTCGATTTCCTCATAAGAAAGGGAAACGTCAAACAGAGCTTCCACAGGAACACTGTGTGGGCACACACCGGGACCTGCGCGCTTGGGCCCCTGTGTCCTCGCTCAGACAGGGCGAGTCACTCCTAGAACTGAAGCTGGGAGGAGGGCCAGGTTCCAAAATCGGTAAGGTTAACGGTGCTCCTGGAGAGCCTTTGGGTCACTTTGAAAATTAATCATTTTTTTTCTTCAGAATCTGAGCTCATAAAAGAGCAGAGTAGAAATCAAAAGGGAGACATGAATGAGCGTTCCTGGCAAGGCATCTTAGAGCATTAGAACTTTCTCCTGAGGCTGACGTCATCGTGTCTCACCACTGTTGCCCACAGTCTGCCAAGGCCTGGGCTCTTTGAAGCCTGTCATGTCCTAAGAGAATGGAGCCTCCAAACAGTTAGGGGTCACTGTGCACATAGTGCCTAGCGCCGTGCCCGGCTCACAGAGGGCCCTTACTAATAGTTGACTGATTGCAGACAACACAAACGTATGATTTGGTTGGGGCAGAATGCTTTTACCTCTCTATGGGGTGGCATTTAAGCTAAGATTTGAATGACAAGAAGCATCCGGTTATATGACGATGAAGAAAGAATGTGGGGCAAAAGAAATAAGGGATATGGAGGTGGGAAGGAACATATATTTGAGAAAGAGCCAGAGGCCTCTGGCTGGAGAGAAATGGAGAAAGGACAGAGTGAGAGGCGAGGAGGTTGGAGAGACAGAAGCAGCCAGCTCCTGCAGCGAGGGTGGGGAATGGAAATTTTCTTGTAAGCGTCATATGAAGCCATTGGAAAGTTTTAAGGGAAAAGAAAAAGAAAAAGATGTGTCATTCACTCGGTGTCCCCAGTGCTTGGCATATAAAGGTGCTCAGAAACTGGATGAATGAGTTGAGAACATGCACATCCAGTGCTTTTTTGAAGCAATGAAGTGTTTCAGAATTGATATCATCATCATAGGGAGGAGAATAAGACTCTACCCCCAACAGTATTCCCTTAGATCACAAAGCTTGTACAAACTTCTGGGTGATGAGGGTGAAAATCTAGAGGCACCCGACTTTTACAGCCCCTCTTTTCTGTTAAAATAATTTCAGTCCACACCAAGACGCATGGCTGCAATGGCACTGGCCAGTCTCTGGAAGAAATTTCCACAAAGATTTCACTCTTGGCCACCTGAGGCAGAATAACAAGGTCAGGAAGGGAAAAAGTTTTTCCTGACCCTGATATCTGAGACACATGGGGCCCTAGTACATAGGTGGTGCATTCTGATGAGGTCATGACTCTTTCATTGACCCCCGTGCCACCAATATCACCTTTCTGAGTACATTCAATTGAAGAAGGTGATGGCCAGACATTGTGACATGGCAGAGGGTGCAAAGAGAAATGAACATGGTTGCCTATTGCCACTGGGGATGCAAGACATAAGAACTAAAGTAACAGGAGTCTCCCTGGCCAGTGTGGCTCAGTTGGTTGGAGAATCATCCCATAACCAAAGGGTTGTGGGCTGGATTCCTGATCAGGGCACATACCTAGGTTGTGGGTCTGATCCCCAGTCTGGGCTCATACGGGAGGCAGCCAATTGATGTTTCTCTCTTGCATTGATGTTTCTCTCCTTTCTACTCTCTCTGAAAGTAATGGAAAAACAAAGCGTTCTCCTGTGAGGATAATAATAATTTTAAAAATATAAAGTAAGAGGAGTTGAGGAGAGAGAAAGAGCAGTAAGAACAATGTATTCTGGGTGGTGTTTAATATGCTGCTTCTGACAAGGGAAGGACTACACGCAATGTTAAATAATCCATAAATAAATTCCCACTGCAACGTCAGTGAAGCAGAGATCGCTCTTCTGTTCACACTCAGTACATGGGCACCAAACTTCAGAAATACGGTCGGTGGCAGGTTACATTCATCAGACATCCATCGAAAGGTCTGGGGGACGGAGGTCTGACAGAGCCCAGGTGGACCCTTACAGACAGAAGAAAATCTACTCTCCCTGCCTATCAGCAGATACCAAGCCTGCCTAAGCCCCTCTTTATTTTTGAGAAAATGGAAGAAAAATAAAAAAGCAGCAACCCGGGGTCCATGAAACAACTTCCTGTTATTAAAAAAAACATGAAGCATTGCACTGAAAATGCATAGAAAGTGCAGATATTTTCAAAAGATTTATCTAGAAAGAAAAGAAACATTTTAAAAGCATCTGGGATACTCTCGATAAAATTCAAGGAAAATTAAGGTACATCCATATGGAAGAATATTATGTAGCTATTGAAAACCATGTTTTCAAAGACTAAAGAATGGCATGGAGAAATGCCTACCACAGAATGCTATCTTTTAAAAGTGGGACTTAAAAGCAATAAATTTTAAAGAATTTCAATCTGTGTATGAATGTACATGGCAGTTTTATTCAAAACAGGAAAAAAAAATCCCTGAAAACAACTCAAATGTTCTTCAAAGGGCAAACTGAAGTTGTACAGACTCTGGTCTACCCATGCATTGATACACACAATATCTGGGATGAAATAAGACAATCCAGAAAGTTATATACTGCATGATTCTATTTATATAACACGTATGAAATGACTACAGGGATGGAAACAGATCAGTGATTGCCAATGTACACGGATGAAAGGATGTGATAACATGGGGGAGTCCCTGTGTGGTAATGGAATAGTTTTGTATTTTGAGTGTAATAATGGTTCCATGAATCTATAAATGGAATAATATTGCATAAAACCATACACGAACATATGCACACACATACAGATGCATGTAAAAAGAAAGTGGTGAAAACTAAATAAAATCTGTGTGTGCAAAACAGTATTTTACCAATGTCAAGTTTCCGGTTTGGATATTAGGTTAATGTTCTATGTGATGGCACCACTGGGGGAAGCAGGGTAAGGGGCTCATGGGGTTCTACGTGCTGTTTTCGCAAATGACTGCAGTTCTATGGTTATTTCACAATAAAAGTTAAGAAAAATGTGTAACAAAGAAATGCAAATTTTGACAAAAAGAAAACACTCCATTATATTAGTAGCGATTTTTTCTGGCTAATGGGAAAATGGTCATTTTTATATTCTTCTGTATACTTTTCTGCATTTCTTAAACTTTTTGCAGTACATACCGTATTTTGCTGTACATAATGTGAACTTTTTGCCCAAATTTTTGAGGGAAAAATAAGGATGCGCATTATACGTGGGTATAATGATTACATACCATGGGTATAATACTGGGTATAATAATCCTGTGTCTAATGCACAAAAAATGTAGGTGTGCATTATATATGGCAAAATACATACACTAGAAACTAATATAACTAATATAATATTGTACAACTATACCTAAATAAAATAAACAAAAATAAAAAGTTTACATGCAGCCAAGCAGACAACCAGGCAAACAACTAAAAAATGCGTTACCTACACGGATTAAAACATCAAACTGATTTCAAACTTTTCTTCCATAACTTCAAGATTTGAGAAGGAAAGATTATTATCCAGTGATTTCCACCAAATATTCACGTTGTTATTAGTGTAGGAGGTAATGACAAAATTATTCTAATAAACAATAGGCATTTGATAAACTCAACATTTGTTACATCACCAACAAAAGCTTAGTGCAACTAGAATAAAATGGAAGTGCCTCCACACAAGTTTTAAAATTGTCTTTAGTCAATGGTCAACATCATATAAGGAGATACTACATTGACAAGGAAGTCCGCTATTACTTATTAATGTGCTAGATATTCATCTATCAAACAGGTCATGAGAAATAAGAGAGTATGGAAATGTGTTACTAGTATCATAAGATATGATTATCTACTTAGAAAAAATGAGCTGGAAAAATGTGGAAATAAGTATGTTCTGAAAGTGATGAGTTGAAAAACTAATTTAAAAAAAGAGAGAAAGAAAATACTGAAAAACAATGGACAAAACACTCACACAGTCACACACACAAGTAACCTTGGCCAGGAGACATACATGAAGATTTGAAGAGCTCAATACGTCATTTTCCTGAACTGGAAAACAATATTATTAAAATATCACTTTTCTAAAATGAATTAATGCACCTATTGTAATTGAATGAAAATCAGAATTCTAAAAGAGATTGTTTTAGAATCTCATAAAATTATTCTAAAGTTCACTTGAAAATATAAATGGATGAGATTGACCAAGAGATTTAGAAGGAAATGGGAGAAAGATAAAATGAGAGGCATCTTGTCCTTTAAATACTAAAATTCTAATAAGATAATACATAAAATAATTGTAAAAGATAAATGGTTCTGGGGCAGTTAATTATCTGTTTGTTACAGAGGAAAAGAAGCTTTAACCTGATAATATACTTCAAAATAAATTGTAGCCAGATTAAAATATTAAAATTATTAAAATGTGTAATTATTTTATATCTGAAAAAAGAGAAATGTGTAAGCAATGGAAGAATCACAAAGCAAACACTCAGAAAATACAACAATACATATAACATATATAAAATATAAACGAAATAGCCCAGCTGGTGTGGCTCAGTTGGTTGTGCGTCCGTCATCCTACAAAGCCATGGGTCACGAGTCTGATTCCTGATCAGGGAACCTACCTGGGCTGTGTGGTTGCTTCCCTGTCGGGGCGTGTGCAGGGGGCGACTGATCAAGGATTCTCTCCCACCCTTCTCCTCTTTCTAAAAATAAAGAAATATTTTTAAAAAATAAAATAAACTATAAACAAGATAAAAATAAAACCAAATTTTAAATATATCAGATAAATTTGGTATACTTCTCATGTAAGTCCATAAAAATACCAAACTTTAGTAGAAAAATGGCCACATGACATGAACAAACAATTTAAAGCAAAGGAAGGCCAAATGACTTCCTTTGCTTAGGAAAGCAAATGAAAAAAAGGTTGCAATAGGAAAGACTAATGAAAAAAAAGATTAGTTTTGTTACTATTCAAATAAACAAAACTGAAAAATAAACTGCTTTTTTTGCCTATCAAATAAAGAGCAGAAAAGTCTTAAAGTGATACTACTCAATGCTGAGATAGATTCAGCGTCACGGTCAGGTCAAACACATACATTGCTGGTGCCAAGCTAAACTGAAACAAACTTTGCAGTAAATGAATTGGAAATAAGTTTCAAAAGTCTTAAAAATGTTCCATCTCCTTCACCCGGTAACTCTTCCAGAAATCTGCTTGAAGAAAATACTGGAAATTTATGTTCCAGGATTTCAAGTCAGTTGAGTGAAAGACACCTGCTAGAGTACTACCTATTGGTCACTCCAGGGATGAGAGAAAGACCCGCCCGGTGGCAGGAATTTGGGAGGAGACACTGGCCCTGAACAGCGGTGCCTTCTTTCCCCTCCGTTTGAATGGACCTGCCCCGCTGCGGAGAGGGTGACTTCTGATCTCTTCCCCTCGTCTGTGGCGGGAGGCCCGCCCACGAGGAGGCCTGACGTTTGCCAGCACCACCACAAAATACTACTCATCCATAGAAAAGAGGGAAGTCCTGCCATTTACTACAACATGGATGGACCTTGCGGGCGCTATGCTCAATGGGATAAATCAGAAGAAGATAAATACTGAATTATCTCACTTACATGTGGAATCTAACACAGCTCAACTCATAGAAACAAAGAACAGACTGGTGTTTGCCAGAAACCAGGGGGTGGCAAAAATGGGGACATGTCTGTCAAAAAGTACAAGCTTCCAGTTATAAGCGGAGTAAGTTCTGGGGATTTAATGTATATACAGCATGGTGACTATAGTTAACAATACGGCAGCGTACATTTGAAAGTGCTAAGAGTAGATCCTAAAAGTTCTCACATACAAACACAAAGAACTTGTAACTATGTGAATATGATGGGTGTGTTAACTAAATTCATTGCAGTAATCATTTCACAATACGAACTCATGCCAAACCATCACGTTGTACACCTTAAACTTACACAATGTTACATGCCAATTAAATCTCAATAAAGCTGGAAAAGATACTAGGTGCGGTATCAGGAAGTTCTTCATTGGCCCATGTCAAACTGTAAACAAAAAGTTGACTAGGCATTCCACCAGCACGAAGGATTTATTCAGAAGAAAAGACTGCAGTCCATACATGCAGCCATGGCAACCACCTTCAAGTTCCCCAGCATAGGAAATAAAGGTGGTAGTATACATGTATTTATAACATTTATACATATATGTGTATATGTTGTAAAAATAGTGTGTGTGTAGAGGGAATCAAGGCTGATACCAACGATGAAATGCTATTTGCCCTGACTAATGCTGTAAATGCTTCTCTCCCACCTCTGTAAGCCCCTTCGCACCAAATCTATACCACGCCTCCCAAGACTCCTACCCCACTTAGCCCAGCATAAAAGGAATGCGGGGCTATTGTTCTGGGCTCAGAATTTGGAGTCTGTCTCCTCTGGGCCCGTGCGCATAAATAAAGATCGTGCTCCTAACCCCTCGGTGTCTGGTCGTTTCATTTTCCGTAACTTATGAAATAAGTGTAAGAAAGCCCAGTAACTCCCTAACTTAAAAAAAAATAGAAAGAAGTAAGAGCAGCCCTCTGTAGAGGGGGAGAGGCAGTTGAGGGGAGGGGCAGCTAGAAGGGCACAGGTCTGGCTCTCCCTGCAGGGCTTTGGGCCCCGATACTGTGTGTGTGCGCTCCTCCCACACGCCCTCCTGATTCCTGTCTCGGTGAGGGTCTCTGTTATGAATTTGGACACCCACTTAAGCCACATCCTCTAAATTAATAACCAATCAGTAACCAGGCTGACAGTTTGATCCCCTACCTGGCCTAACTCCCTACATATCTCTTGATTGGCTCTGAAGTTGGGTGGGAACAAGAAGGGTGCTATTTATTACCCACCCACCCTCAGGCCCCAGTACAGTGTTATTTATAACCGTGCACCAGAAACAGGACAACACAGTTACATCAAACAAGGGGATTGATTAACTAAGCCTTGTGTTTCCCTATAGGCTGGAACAGCAGACAGACTCTAAAAGTTGGCACATAAAGGAAAATGGGCAGTATTTAAGATCAAATCAGAGAAAGTATGTAACAAAACTAGTGTATACATAAAAACATCAACAAATTATAATATATGAGAGGGGGAAAAAAAGACCAGAAGAATGTACTTCAAAATGTCAGCATTGACCTCTGGGTGCTGGGGCCGTGAGTGATTCTTATTTTCCCCTTCCTGCCTTTTGTAGTATATAAAGTCTCTACGATGTGTTTGTACTGCTTTTATAATCAGGGAAAAAAGCCCATGTTACTTTTGAAGAAAGCAGAAAGAATCTTAGAGGTCATAATGACTTTGCACTATTTGTCCTCGGCACATCAGGAAGAATCAACTCTGATTTTGGCCCAGGGCGCTTTGAACGTATGAATGCAAACCCAGAAAAGGTTTATTCTGGGACAATTCAGTGCAAATGCTCTCTGTCAGGTATCTGATGACACTAGACCTTTTGTCCCTGTACAGGGTCAGTGCTTCTGTCCACCCACTGGCAGGTATCAAGAACGATGACTGAGCAGGGACTCTGTGCCTGGCACTGTGCTCAGCGTCACACAGGGAGCCTTAAGAGATTGGATTCTGCCCCCAAAGGAGTGTTACACGGCAAAAAAGCAGACACGCAAACAAATACAGCGAGCAGTGTGGGTAACCGGCGCTGTGCTCGAGGCATAGACGCAGCCCCGGGGGCAAATGGAGGAGCTGGCGTCCAATCTATCCACTCTCCCTCGGATACTCTGGGAAGAAAATACCATCGATCTGAGTCTTGAAGGATGAAGAACCAGGGGATGTGGGCAGGATATTACAGACACAGCGGTGAGAGGGGGAGAGAGAATGTAGCTACTGGTATTCTAAAGTTTGTAAAGTGCATCGGAGGATAGGAGGATGTGCCCACGCCCGTTGGGGTTCTTTGATCATGGATCCCAGAACTGACTCTAACTAACCAAAGAGACTTGCTGGAAGAATGCAGGGTAGCTCCAATGATCACCAAGACAGTTGAAAAACGAGGCCCAGGAGGATTTAGAATGCTAGAATGGTCTCTTCTGGCAGCTGCAACAGGGCCGATTACGGGGAATTCACCATTTCATTCAGGACTGAATTCCAGGGAAGGAGCATTTGACGGGCCTAGCATGAGTCAGGTAGCCATCCCTTGCTCCTGGGGTTTTTACGAAGAGCCACATAATTCAATAAAGCAACATAATGCCCAGGCACTCAATACATTTTCTTTCCTTCTCCTTCCTTACGCTACCCAAATTGTGGTAAGACCAACCTAAGGTTTCACTGAGATATACAGAGGAGCTGACAATCAGAAAGTACGTGCCATTTATGTGCGATCTGGCGACCACAACCAACTGAGCCCCTTCCCTGACCTCCCCAGCGCCTTCGGCGGTCCCTGGGCAGGAAGAGGCCCCGCATGGGAACCTCAGGCCAGCATGGCCCCTGGAGCTGCCAGGAACACTGCTCCAAGCCAAATCCAAAAATAATCCCATTAGTCACATTCAAAGCACTAAGCAGAAACAAAAAGAAATCAAAATTAATTTCAATACTTACAGTGACAGCAGCAATTAAGGTGACAAGATTATGGAAATCATCACAGTCACAGGAGATCTTTGCCTAAAGGGGAAAGATCTTTGCCAAAAGGACTTTAGCTGTGGTGTGATGAAACCCACTCTGCACAGCATACGGGCTACCAGCCCTCGGAGGATTTGAAATGGGCATTTCTCCACTTAACTGTAATGTATTCTGCACCTACTATGCGCCAAGATTTTTAAGTAATCACCTCTAAATCTCATGTCAACTCTGCAAAAAATATTATGGCTCTTATCTTACAGATAAAGAAACAGAATCACAGAACGTTTTGATAAATTACTCAAGTTCATGTTGATGGAAAGTTGCAGAACCGAGATTGGGATCGAGGTCTTCCTCAGCTGAGACCGTAGGACCATGCCACTGCCCTGTCGTTTTAGGTAATGTTTTAGATAATCGGCTAAGTTCAATCTGATTCCCCAGGCTTCCTGACCCGCGCCCTCTGTGCTGGCAATTAGAGAAAAGCTGCTGGATGTAGTCTGAATGTTCCAGAACTCGCCCACTTTTTTTCTCTCTCTGCCTTTTGGTTTGCGCCACTGCAAGGGGCTGCTAACGAACTCCAGTACGGTTATCTGAAAAAGATCCAAGCACAAGCGATGTGCATTCTGTTCTGAAATCACAGAAGAGATAAAAACAATCATTAAAGTCAAGGGGGCCTGGCATGAGAACATCCAAGCGGCACTGAGAAGCTCTCTGTGGCTCTGTCCCTTGTTCCCCTCTCCTGGGAACGGTGCCCTTCTGGGTGCTTTATATACCCTTATTGATCGTCTCCATGGAAGCCCGGGGTAATGAGGGAGCAAGCTGGCCTGGAGAACACTTCCTTTTATCAGGATAACAATGAGTGGCTGTCCTGGTGTAATTACATCACTCAGTCCGATTTGGGGCAAATTTGAAGGCTTTTAGAGCAAGGAACCAGCAACAGTTACCAACAGCCTTCGTGTGCATGGACGAGAGCAAATAAATAATAACATGACAATAGTTGTAATAACAATAGCACTACCTACCAGGAAGATGTGATATGTTTTACAGCCTACGGTATTTTCCCACTAAACACACTTCGATTTCTGAGTCAGTAGGCCTGTTTTCTGAGTGTCTTGAGAGAAATCTAGAGAAGGTAGAGAGTCAGAGCTGGTTTTAGTATTGGGGAAATTTTATTAGGTCCTCTGGTGAGATAATAGGACAGTGCCAGCTTGTCTAAATGAAGCACGCTGTGGCCCTGGTCTACATCCACTGTACTCAGGTCTGAAAGACCCAGGAATCTGGGTTTTTAATAAGGAGCCCAGGGTATTTCTGTCAGGGGTTCCAGGACCATACCTTTGAGAAACACTGTTATCAGGGCCAGACATCCAAAAGTGAGTGAGTTTACCAGCTGCTTCATTCTGAGACAGGGAATTGTACATAATGACAGGAGACAGCTGCTGCAGGGAGACCACCAGCCCCGTACCAGGTGGGGCGCTCTCCTCGTGTCTGAAACGCCCCTGACAAGGGGCCGGAGCAGTTCAGCCAGGGGGTGCTCGGGTCTGGGTGCCCGAAAGCTCAAACTGAAATGCACTTTCTGCTTCACATAGCCTGGTTCAAGGAAAATGTTCTTTTCCAAAGTTGTTATATTCATTCTTTCCTGACTGCAAACATAACTCATACTCACGGTGGAAATCACCACCATGCACAAAGAAAAAACAGTTGCTTTTAGATCCCACTCACCCAGAGTAACCACCAATAAATTGTGTCTTTCCATTTCATATGTTTAAATTCTCTGTCTCTCTCTCTCTCTCTCTCTTTCCCTCCCTCTCCCTCTGAGACTTTGTTTCCTTTTCTTTAATACGGGCATAAAAATACCTACCTTTCAGGTTTATATAAAGGATACTTAATAAATTATATTACATCTGTTATTCAACTTTGTGTTTATTTTTTCCACTTGACATTCCATAATGAACATTTTCCATGCGTTGTTAACTGCTCTTCAAAAACATGACTTTTAATGGCTGCATAATATGGCATCATTTAATGATCTATAATTTATTTAACTATTCTCCTATTATTGAGCTTTGAAGTGTTTTCTAATATTTTTCTATTCAAATCTTCTGCTACCTCTCTGGCTTCCTTAGGATGGACTTCCAGAAGAGGAATGACAAGAACAAAGAGTATAATGTTTTGAGGCTTTTTATGCAGACTGACAAATTATTTCTCCATGGGGGGGGGGGTGGCAGTGCATATTTCCAATACCATCACTACCCTAAAAATTACCGAGAATTTAACATTTAGGTCAGACATGAATGTGCGTCAGCATAATAAATGGTCAGAGTAATGAAGAGGAAAGATCAAATCCATTATAGATTTAAAAAACCAGCAAGTCTTTTGGGTGAATATACTGCATTAATTCTATAAAGGAAGAGACTCAGGAATGCTGATCATTTTGAACCATTGCTCACTTTTTAAGAGACTTTTATCATGGGAAAGACATACTTTCTCATTGGCAAGTTACTGATATTAGTTCATACCTCGAAACCCCTCTCACTCTTCTCGTCCCTGTTGCTAAATTCCAATCATCCTGCAGGGGATTGATAATTGTGGCAATTGCACAAAATGATTGCTACCTGCAGAGGCAATCACTTGCATTGCCTGCAGAACTGATGAGCAATTCATTATCAAAGGTTTAATCACCATCGACCTGGGAAGAAAAGGATTTCTTGTACGATTTCCAGGATTTCGCGTGTTCAACCCTCCTTGGCTCCAAATTGGCTCTCACGAATGGGCATTTGAACTCAGGCTGTGGCAGGAGGGTAATTACACAATAGAAAGGGTGGTAGAAATATTTGCCTAACCTGTCCTGAACTTGTGATGTTGACTTTAAATGAGATGCCGCCCCCATGAGTGGGGTAGCATCTTCCTGGATGATTATGACAACCCTGGCAGCAAACCCACAGCTGGTTTGTCAGAAAAGCAAAAATGCTGATAATAAGCAATGTGTAAGAGCTATGATGAGCCAGCATGGGTTAGTGGTTAGAATGGAAACTTTGAACTTGGGTGCCTGGACTTAAAGACTGCTTCTGTTCCCCAGCAATTACTGGGTAACTTGAATAAAGTAGACATGTACCCCACAATTCTCAGTAGAAAAGATGATAATATTACTGTCAGCCTCACATGATTGCCACAAAGATGACCACAGATGGGGCCCACATAAATAAATAATATTGTTTCTAAGATATCCTAAAAGTTTCCTTTATTTTCTGAGCTCGAATTTTCCCATTGATCTCAAGCATTCTCACCATCAAGAACTATTATTTTTAATTATTAGATCTCCCTCTAGGGAGTCCTTGTTTTAAGGAATCACAATGAGAAAAAGGGGAGTACTCCTTATTGAAGACCCACTATGTATCAGGAACATATGTTGTGATTTTAATCCTTACCAATGACTTTTTAAGATGAGTATCCTTTTGCCTACTTTGTATGATACTATTGTGAGTCAAGGTTAAAGTCCTGGCTCTCCAATTATTGTTCATGTGATTTAGAACAAGTGGCCTCTCCAAGCTTCATTTTCCTCAGATGCAAAATGGAGACAATAATAATCCCAGTTTCACCTTAGTCTGATGGCTGGCATATAGCAAGAGCTTCAATAATACAGATCTTATTATTATTTATTAATTATTTACTTTACTAACAGTAAATAAGTTGAGGCTCATTCAGATAGGTTAATATTCCCAGGATCACAAAACTTACTAGTGGCTGTGCTGAGATTTGAATCCATGTCTGTGTGATCCCAAAGACCGTGTCTATTTTACTATATCATGCTGACAGACTGTGCTATTGTGGTAATAATCCATTGATTCTCATAACCTTATCATTGGACCAAAACTGTAAGCGCTGGACAGGCCTACCCATCTTACCGGTTCGTGAAGAGCAGGCAAGCACCACGTGACGGGCACACCACGTCGCAAACAGCGCCTCGGGTTTCTCACTTTAAATTTTCTTGCATGGTTGTTTTGAGGCTTAGAAATAATGCTTTGAACACAATGTTCTCTCATTAAGTAGCACTTATTTTTATATTTTATAATTTCAACCCAAAGAAACAACAGTGAATGACCTTGATTTATTTTGTGTAAATCGATTGCTGAGAAATGTAAATTTTCTCGGGTTCTCTCATAACATAAAAAACAGTTTAGAGGTTATCATCTCTGCAGTCAAGTTCCTTGTTGCCTAAGTACTGTAGCCTGGGAACTATTTTAGTAAAACCTATTAATGATTATTAGAACTAAGCCTGCAATTTGTGCGGTTGCCACCGAGTGACATCTGTCTCTGCCTTCATAAGCCCATTAGATTTTCTCCAGACATAAACATGTAGGGATAGCAAAATTGAACACGATTCACTTTTCGGTTATATCTCCACATTAACCATGCATCTTGGCCTAAGATAAAACTTTGGCTAATGCTCATAAATGGAGAGTACTAATAAATCAGTAAATGACAGACCAGACTGCAGTCGTAATCTCTCCCTCCACCCTGCCCAAAAACATGTATAGGCTGAAAACACACCCTTGTATTTCTCTGTAAATCATTTGGGGAAATTTGTCACTGTTTTTGGTAAGCATGGGGAATTTACACATAATTGGGATATGCAAAACATTATTTTGAACAAAGAAGCAGAAATGTCAAAAGTAAAGAAAGACGACTTTAGTGTAAGATCACAACCATAAGAGGTAAACTTTTTTTTACCTATTCTCTGCCCACATTTGGCATTTTTGGCATATATTTTTAAATATAGCCCTCTTGATAAAATCTTTTGCTTGCAACCAAGGTGAAATAACAAGGATAAGATTTATCTTCATACCTAAAACAACTAAAAGACTGGGCAAAGTAAATTTAAAAAATCTGTTTTTAGATATTGGACATCAGGCAGTTCAAGATAGTGATTCCTGAAAAAAAGGAACCAAATCAAGAAAGTGCCACAAATTGTCCTAACTTACCACTGGAGAGTTTTCAGGACACAGCGTAAGGAGGGGGCACTCAGGCAAAGTCTGTGGTCTCTCTCTGAACTGAGACGAAGCTGGAATTTCAGAGACCAAGGTGACTAGAGTTTACAGGGAAGAATACTGGAGAGGAGAGAGAGACACATACACAGAGACATAGGAAGAGAGAGCTCTGAAGACCCCTCTCAGGTCCTAGGCTGACAATTATCAGAACATCAGCGCAAAAAGTATCGAGGCCTGGTGAGAGAGCCACCCGAAAGTGGCAGAGGGAGTAACGCCCAGAGCTTACAAAGAACCAGGACAGGTTTCCATTTCTGCCAGCCAGAGTGAAAAAGCTCATCATTTCAGGGCACTGGGAAAAGTACTCGGGAGGATATTGCCTTTGTAGTGGGGCAAAATTAGCCCTAAAAGGTGGCTGCTCCGGTCTCCGCTTACAAAGTTAAAAAGCAAGCCTCAAAGGTTCAAAAGTTTCTCACGTAACTGAAGTTCATCCCCGAACAAAGCCCAAGGATAGTTACAGAATTACAAAATTATCCAACACCCAACAAGCTAAAATCACAATGTTTGGTATCCGAACAGAAATTACCAGGCATTCAAAGAAGCAGGAAAATATGATCAGTCATAATGAGGAGAATAACAACTTAATCAAAAGAGACCCAGAAATGACACATGGTGGACAAGGATATTAAAAATTATTATACATATATCCATAGGTTCAAGAATGTAGAAGAAACATTAAACATGTTAAGTAGAGCTATAGAAGACACATAAAAGACCTAATTTGAACTTCCAGAGCTGAAAGTTACACTAGAAGAGATCGACAGAAAATTTGACATTGCAAAAGAAGATTTGTGAATTTGAACACATAGCAATAGGAGCATCCGATGTGATATGTAGAGAGAGAGAATATAAATAAACAGAGCATCAGTGAGCTGTGACCAACTCCAGTTGGTCTAACACACATGTAATTAGAGACCCCAAAGAGTGAAGAATAGAAAACAATATTTTAAAAAATAATGACCAGAAATTTTATAAATGTCATAAAAATTATAAACCACATGACCCAAAAAGCTCAACAAACCCAAGCACGAGAAACATGAATTAAATTGCACCAATACACATGAAACTCAAATTGCTTAGAATTAGTCATGAAGAGAAAATCATAAATGTAGCTAGAAAAAAAAATACATATTACATGCAAAAGAACAAAGGTAAGAGTGACACTAATCTTGTAGGAAACAATATAAGCAAAACGATGGTGGAGCAATATCCTTAAAGTATGGAAAAAACTGTCACCCTGGAATTCTATACCCAGTGAGAGTATTTCCCCAAAAAAGTGAAATAAAGAACTGTTTAGGCACAGAATCCAAACAATTCAGTAGAAGCATATTGGCACAGGAAAAAAGGTTAAAGGAAGCCCATCAGGCAGAAGAACAATGACTTGAGATGGGAATCTGAGGCTCATAAAAAAAAAACAAAACCAAAAAATGGTAACTACATGATTTTATAATGATTTTTTCTCATATTTTAAATTTCCTTAAGATATAATTGACTGTTTAAAGCAAAAATAATAATACTCATAAAGGGGTGTTATGTGGAAATTATTATGCCCATTTTAGGGACAAGAAAACTATGACTTGTACAAGTCAAGAACTTACCCAAGGTCACAGATATGTCTGACACCAAGGCCCTGACCCTGTCCTACGGTTGTATACAGGTCTAACTCTGAAAGTGATTAATATTTTTTCCATGAACAAACAATGCATTCAGAAATTTAGGGAGGCTTAAAAAGGTATTTATTTGAACTGAATGCCTTCTTACAGGACAGAAGTCTGAGGCCGATGGATAATTTCAAGTCTATCTTGGTGCAATTTTCTTTCCCCCTTTATTCCTCTATGAATAATGCATATTTGATGGTCCTTTTTATGGCTGACATTGTTCATCCCGTACTTTCCCAGAGCGCAATTTCTCTAACTGTTCTCTATGAGAAATTAATGCATCCATTAAGTGTGTTCTGTGATGAACATGGAACAATAAATTAAGCAGGCTTGTTTCCTATGGGATACCATAGGATCTTAAATATGATAGCATACATTATAAATCTCTAAGAGAGGAAAAAAAAATATGATATTTCCCATACGAATTTTAACTAGGAAACATATTTGTGAAACTCTCAGTAATAGAGAATTAATTAAATATTCTATTGGCAACCAAGATATCAGGGATTAAAGGAGGATGCAATTCTTAAGGCTTATGTACTCTTAGTATTTTTGCTGAACTTTGGAAAACGTATATGTATGCTTCTGAGTGAGGTCACTGGTAGCAAGAATGCCTAGATCTACTGGTGACTTTTTCAGCATTAATAAGTAAACATTCTGTGCTAAAACATGAGGAGGGCCCAAAAGAAGAAATTGGTTTCATGACAAGAGACTTCTGGAAACAAAACATTTCTATGTTGGTGGCAAAGGTTATATTTGCCAACTTGTTCTTTTTGTTATTTCTGCTAACATTCTTATTGATTATTATGGGGTACAAGTTGTTATGGTGATGAGAGACATGTTCAACTAGATGGATTGGGAAAGAAGTTGCAAAAAGAAGAGGCTAGGCCAATGTTTTCCCAATGTTAATGTGCATATCAGTCACTGGGGATCTTGTTAAAATTTAGGTTTCTATTGAATAAATCTGAGGTGGGGTCTGAGACTGTGCATTTCTAACAAACCCCCAGGTGATGCCAACGCAGCTGCCCAATGGACCACATTTTGAACAGTGTCTGTCTTGCACACATTTTGAGAAACGTACACTCTTTGTACTAGCCTTGATCTAATGGGTCTCACGGGATGCTGCCTGCAGGACTGTTCATTATTTGTCCACCTTAACCCCAAAGCAAGGAGGTCATAACTACTAATAACCCATGCTCCTGACTATCAAAACATATTTAAAAAGTCCACGTTCTTTACCCTGGACTCCCAGGCCATCCATAAATTGCCTCTGCCTACCTTTATGTTCTTTTATACCACTGTGGTCCCTCTCAGAATGCAGTCTTTGTTTTTTGGTGGGGGCAGGGGTTGGATGTGCCATTTACATTTCTTTTTTATTTTTAAGTTCAACATTTTTCCAATCACAATTGGCATACAATCTAATATTAACTTCAAGTTTACAAGAGTACAGAATGATCTCTCAAGACACAAATTACTTGCTGGGGGCGGGGAGGGAATCAACGTTCTTCATCTCTTGCCTTTCTGAGAATGTTCTTTCTCCATGCCTGCTCTTTGTCTGCCACTGAGATACTCATTTCAGATTTACTCATTTTGCAAAATCAACTTAGTTCAGGCTCTAATTTGTCTACGATTCTTCCAAGTATCCCAACCACAGCGAACTGTGCTCTCCTCCACTGTATGTCGTGGCTACTTACACTAACATGACCATTGTACCGTGGACTTCATATCAGGGCCATGGACATCACGTCATCTTTCCCCACTGCACGTTGAACTCTGGGAGGTAAGAAAGCTCATCTTCTCTATTTTTAAACCCTCTTCCCTCTAGTACTTAATATAGAGACATAGCCTAATAAATGCTTGGTTAGTTAGTTGATTATGAACAAATTATATTACTCTGAAGAATTTAGCATCCTATTTTGAAAACAAAACTTAAGAAACCATCTGAGAAAAATACAAGACTAAAAATAATTTTTAAAAAACTGTCATCTACTGAGAGATTATTAAATTCCAGGCACTGTACTAAGCATGTTTCACACGTTGACATTTAATCCTCAAAAACTCTATGAGAACAGAAGTTGCCTCCATTCACAGAAGAGCAAACTGAGACTTAGAAAGACAAGTGACTGATTCAAGGTCATGGTTCTGAAGTGTAGATGCACATTGTAATTGCCTGGGGAGTTTCAAGAAATATTGATTGGTGCCTGAGCCCCACCCCCAAAGATTGTGATTTCACTGATCTGGGGTAGGGCTTGGGCATGAGAAGTTTAGGCTCCCCAGATGACTTTAGTATCATCCAGGGCTGAGAAGACAGGCCCAGGACACACAACTAAGTGTACATAGAGTCTATTTGACTCTATGGCCTGGGCTTACCCTTGAGTTTCATTGTCTGTAGGCAAAGGGAAGAGGCGTGTTAAAGAGACATGGGTTAGAGTAGATTGGCAGAGTTGGAGATCAAAGGGGGATCTGATTTTGACATTTAGATCTGGGGTTGGAATATAATTGTTACAGGGAAAATGTAGGTTCCCAGGGCTTTAAAACGCATTGTGGCACCTGGCACTATAGTAAATTTAGTCAGCAGGTCCTAAATACTTGAACAAGGCTGCCTCAGTAACCTTTCTTGCTGCAAGCATACAGCAAAATAAACCATAAGAAGTAACCATTATTACATCGTAGATGAGGTACAATGCCTCAAAATGACCGAATAAACTTTTTTTCCCATCAGTTGCCTAGGACCTGTTTTATCTTCTAATTACCTGGCAAGCTGATCAAAAACTATGCAGAATTCTGCATGGAGACATTCTCTCTTGCAAAAGGTGTGTCTTGTCTAGGCTAATCCTCAACTCAGATAAACAACAGAGCTCACGGAGGGTCCGGAAGAGTAGAGACAGCTTTGACCCCTCCCAGCCAAGCAAGGCTAGGAGTAAATGTCCTTTGTATTTGCACATAGGCAGAAACCCTCTCTTTCTCTACAAATCCTTGTAGAGACAGAATCAGGATCCAGTAACCATCCTCTGCTTAGAAGCAGAGAAGAGCAAGTTTTGGGAACTTGCTCCTATGATTGAAGCCATATTGTTGGAGAAAGTCTATATGTCAAGGAACACCTAGCACTGCTGGCAACCACCAGGAGCTCCCTTGGAGGTTCCAGAAGGAGCCATCCCTCTGATACCTTGATTTCAGACTTTGGCCTCCTGAACCTTGAGAGTATAAATTCCTGTTATTTTAAGCCACTCAGTTAGTGGTGATTGTTGAGACAGTCCTGGGAAATAATACAGTAAGTCCCAAATTTGCATATTATATCAGATTTCAAAGAAAATGCACCATTAATATTTCCTGAATTAACTTGATAGTCCTCACAAATCCTCATCCCACGAGGTAACGGGGAAAACCTGAATTCAGTTTTATCAGGTTAGCTCAAGTTGATAATAGTTCAATGCCTTAAGGTAACTCAGCTTTTCTCAGTGTCTCCAATCTCCCCCCTCCTCAGATCCACCATTTAGACCCTTCCACCGAATCTAGGCTTCTCTGGTCTCCAGCAAGGATGACGTATGTCTCTTGCTGCCTCGTTTCTGAGCACCCTGCTTGGCAGTGGACGACCGGGATCCAATGACCGGTGAACTTAACATCTGTGCTCTCCCGGTCCACACAGGACCCGTGGTGTGTCTCTCCCTGCTTCTCCTCAAGCTGCATTTCCCTCTGAGGGTGAGCACTCCCTTTCAGACTCCAGGCCAGGTGGCCCACCCTGCAGCACCCTATCATGAATCACCCTGCCTCTGGGAGAACAACCCCCCAGGCAAGCTCCCTAGTCATTCCCAGCTAACACCCAGGCCCCTCAGCAATTTCTTTTTAATCTAGTTTTTTCCAGTCCCCACAAGAGCCAGGGAATGCTGAAGATGTTATCTCACTAACTCTCACCGGAATCACAGGGCCTCTGACTTGGCTCTGAAGTAGCCACCCCATGTTGATGTTGGGGACATCTTATAAATCCCTCTCCGTTTGTACCCCAAATAGGAAGCAGAAAAGGAAAAACTCTCTTCTGCTTTCATCTTCTCCCTAAACGTACCTAGAAGGTGTGCTCCCCCTGCATGTTTGCCACAGAGGTTAGTAATGATACCTGTGTCCTGCCACCTGCTCCATCGAGCTGCTAACTCCTCCCCCCCCACCCCACCTGAAACAGCA
The DNA here is from genome assembly GCA_004026545.1 of Mormoops blainvillei. Taxonomy (NCBI): domain Eukaryota; kingdom Metazoa; phylum Chordata; class Mammalia; order Chiroptera; family Mormoopidae; genus Mormoops; species Mormoops blainvillei. The sequence continues at coordinate 82,631 of PVJD01003383.1, read as the reverse complement.
GGAGCAGCCCTCAGCTGCTTCCCTCTCTCTCAGTGAGACTCCCTGTTCCGCACCCTCCCCCTCCCAAGGCGGCATCGTTCTTCCCTCATACGCAAAGGCTGTGTTGGAAGGACATGATTGACCACAAAAAGGAGAAAACCCATCTCTTTAAAGTTTTTAAAATATTACCTTCATTTCATGACTAAATCAAGATGTAAGTAAAACATTTGGTGAGTATTAAGAATAAAATAAATGAGGAGAAGTGGCGGAAAATAATCAAAGATTTCTTAAAATAATTAGCACAGGACATAGTAAATCTTCAATATTTAAAAAACTCGTAGTTGCAGCATGAATTATGGCATCGTTATGGGTGATTGCACTGCTAACTGTGGTAACTGGCAAGATGTCAGATGATGGCTAAGGCTTAGCCATCAACAATTTCAGTTCACAGCTCAGCTGGCGATGGGTATATGTCTTGATTGGTATTGACCTCAAGCAGTATTTCCAAACATGAATGTCATTGCCAAAACTCGCAGTACATCTTCAAAATTTGCACCAAGTACCAAATGTTCACAAGTTGTATGTCTGTTGCCACAGTCATTTTTGTTTCTATTGGCTGTAGTACCCACTCAAGGAAATGCTGCAACTTCAAAAACAGCAACATCACATTTGTGTCAATCACTGACATGACATTAAGACTGAAGCAGACCCAGAAACATCAGGGCCACATGAGCCATGTGGGGGCCACATGAGCCAGCAGCAGAAGCACCAGGAGGTCAGAGTTACGCCAGTGGCTTGCATCACCACAGGGTCTACTTAGACAAATACCATGCAGGTAACTAAACTATGGCAAGGTGAGCATGAGGATTGCCACTTCAAGGGGAACCAGAACTTTTGCCCAACTGTCAGCCTCTATAAATTATGGACCTTGGTCGGTGAGCAGACACAGGTATTGATGTGGTGCAATCAAGCTATTAAAATGTTCTGGGGAAGAGAAAGCTCCTAAAATCACGTGTTATAAAGATCTAATTCTTTAGCAGAAGAGCCAATGAGAAGATTAAGAGCAGATGGAGCAGATTGATGTCCTGGTTTGAAGGCGCATCGAGTTCACTAAATGCTAACAAATACTCTAAAGAATATTAATGGCACAAAAGGTTGGATGTCATTCAATGTCCTCTCTGTCACCTCTAAATCTGGGAAGGGCATATTTGCGCTCGCACTGCCTTCGGCTGCGAATCTGAGATCCACTGAAGAGAAAAGGAGATTTTCCTAGCCACTGATTTCTCATCAGTCACGAGCAGCTTTCAGGTTGGGTGTGACCATTCTGCACAAATTGTTCCATATCTCATAGTTATGGGTCAGAAATTTCCGGCATCTTCTTGGCTTTACCCTACTTGCACGAATAGCACGTGTGCTTTCTTCCTTCAATCTTCTTTCCCATTTTCCAAGTTGGTAAAAATCTCTACCTTCTTCAAAATTTATCTGACATCTTCTCTTCCATTAAGTATTCCCTGATTCTCCCGAGGAAAGCTAGTGATTACATTCCCTCCAAAACCCCTGTTCCTTGCACACATTACCATTAGTACATCTAATGCCCTGCATCACGTATATTTATTTACATGATTACTTCTGTCTACTTTCTAAAGGGAGCAAATTATGTCCTGTTCAACTCTGCCTATTTAGGTCAGTGGTTCTTCACACTGACTTCACTTTGAAATCACCTGGGAAGCTTTAAAAAATACGGATGCCTAGGAGAATCCCCAGAAGTTCAGGTTTAATTAGTCTTGAGTTTGGCATTGAATCACACTTTTTTAGTAAATTGGTTCTGAATGCCAAGGATAATTCTAATGCACAGCCAAGATTGAGAACCACTGCTCTGTGCTTGGCATAGAGCTCAGTATAATCTGCTATTAGCCATTTAACCTTTTCGAGTTCCTTATGTTTAATGTTCTCAACCTTAGCAGATTTCCTCTACAACTGCTGTTAGAATGAGTCACCAAAATATCTCTTCTTCCTGAAAAACTAAACAAACCTTTGAAGTGGAAGTCTCCATCTATCAGTGCTCTCCTTCCAGGGCGGCTCATAAAAACACTCAAGAAATAACTCCCTTTGAAAGAGGGAGGCTAGCTGTTGACTTCATTATTCTTGCATAAAGCCCACGTACACCCTGGGACACACTCTGCGGCCCAGAAACAGAAGTCTGAAACCACGTCAACAGCAAATCTGACAGGAGCTCCCCTGATGCTTGAGTCCCTGGCCTCTTACTTCACCCCGCCTTGGAGTCCAAAGGCTGTTCAAACTGCTTCCCAATAATTCTATTTGACTGTTATCAAAAGGGCTGCATGGGTATCTGTGTGAGATTCCCCCATTCTTTTTTTCTGTTTTGACTTGGAGAGTTTCTATTGTGATGCTCAGATGCAAAGGCAGAAAGAGGCTTTTGCATCGGGTAGATAATAGTGTCAGCTGGAAGCCTCTTGAGAGACCTTTGGCATATTCCTGAGGTTACACAGAAGGAAAAGAAACTTGAACACTTCTAATTCTAAGATATTCAGAGCTTCCTCCATCAGCCCCTCCCTCAGTGGTTTGATCATCTAAAGACAAATTGGGGATGCTCTGCTCTTAAAGATGTGTTAACCTGTTTGCTTCCTGGACCATTAACACGGAGCTCCACCCCGCCCCCCTTCCTTGTACCTAGCTTGACCTGGAGGCCAGCCATCCTTCTACATTGTGCTGATTTATACATATTCTAATATGCAGGCCAAGACTGAATTTAATGAAAGCAGACACATGTTGATATTATTTTGAAAACCATATTAATCTGGGCTACACTGACCTTACGAAAGCCTGCCTAGATGGGGGGAAGCCATCCTTTGCCTGAAAACATCTTCCCCAATGCTGATAACCCATCATTCAAAATGCATTCTTTGAGATTTAGGGCAGCTATTGTAGTGCCAGGGACCTGTTCCATCCACATTGGTGACAATATCGACCTTCCAGGGCCAGGGGTAAAGTCCTAGAAGCAGGGGGTCTACAATGCAATTCATCAGCTGTCACACCCGAGGTGAGGAAAGACAGGACGGAGAAAGGTTGCTCTGGTTAGGCAGCATCCAATGTCAGCTCTGAGGTGCAGTGAGAAGACCAGGTCTAGAGTGAGCTCAGAGAGGTGGACTTCAAGTATTCTTGCGGGGCACAAAAGGAAAAGACTTGCCATTTTAAAGACGTGAGACTTAAAGAGACAGTACAGAGAATTGATCGTTATAGTCAGCATTTTAGTGGCATTTTATAGTGGCAAGCATTTTCAATGGGTCCGACTCTGATCTAAGCGTTTTTCATGCACTGTCCAACGTGATTTTCATAACAGTGCTAAGAGGAAAGTACTACTGTTATTTTCACCCTTGTTTTACAGACAAAGCAACTGAGGCTCAGGAAAGTGAGGAATTGGCCTGGAGTCACACAGCCAAGAAATGGTCAAGCTGGAATTTAAACTCCAAATGGTACAGCTGACCATTACTCGATATGTCTTCATTAACAGGGATCTTAATAAGCATTCTTTTTTGGAGGGGGAATCTTAGCATCCGCTGAGAGAGACAGGGTAGGGCACCCCAAACACAAGCCCCGCACATTTGCCCCGGGTTGCTCTGGTTTCTGGAGCTGCACTCCGCCGCCAACTCTGGTCGTGATGTGATATCCATTTCAGGTGTCATGACTATGGCCACAGACAGTCTGGAGAAGATCCTTGCCCACTGCCATTCGTTTCTGAGCACTGGCAAATGGAAATTATGCTACTCGGTCAGCCAGATGCCAACATAAGCCACAATTTTAAGATTATGTTTGGTCTCTCACATATAGCCCCATTGGCCTAACCACTAGGTCAGTTAGTGTGGTGTAGGGTTTCTCAATATTAGCTCTACTGACATTTGGGGATGGATAATTCTTCCCTGGGGAGGGCTGGCCTGTGCATTGTAGGCTGTGTAGCAGCATCCCTGGCCTCTACTCACCAGATGCCAAAAACACCCTCTGACCCAATTGGGACAATCAAAAATGTTCCTAGACATTGCTAAATGTCTCCTAGCAGGCAAAATCACCCCCAGTCAAGAAACATAGTGTAATTCCTAAAGTTTAGTGTGTACCAGGATCAGCCTAGGGGCTCAGTAAGAGAGATTTCTGGGCCTCATCCCAGAGTCTCTGACTCAATAGTTTTAAAGTGGGTCTAAGAAATTGTATTTCTAATAATTTCGAAGTGATGCTTAAGCCACGATCCCAGGAACCACCCTTATGAGAACCACTGAATTAGCCTGTTCCATATCCAGAGCCGCATGCATCACTGATCCTGAAAAGCCACCGTAGAGGGGTACGGATCAGTCTGGGAGGCTCTTCCTCACCTGCCAGAAAAACAAAGCGCTGACTTGGACATTGAGTAAGAATCTTGTAGTGAAAAGAAACCTAAAGTTAGATTCAGTGGACATAAATTTAACTCTGGGGAAAAAAAACAAAACAAACTGGATGGATTATTTAAGTTCTCAAAGCCCCAATTTCCTAGCCTATAAAGTAAAGTTAAGAACAAATGATAAAGCTGTGGTACATTTACGCAATGGAATATTACCAGCCTGTTAAAAAAAAAAAAAAAGAAGGAAACCTTACCTTTTCTGACAGCATGGAAGGACTTAGAGAACATTATGCTAAGTGAAATAAGCCAGTCAGAGAAAGACAAGTACCATATAATTTCACTCATATGTGGAATCTAATGAACAAAATAAACTAACAGGCAACATAGCGACAGACTCATAGATAGCAGGCTGACAGCTGTTGGAGGTGGGGGTGCTGAGTGAGGGGTGGAGGGGTTGAGCAGAAAAAGAAAAAAAAGAGAAAAAAACTCACGGACACAGACAACAGTGTAGTAATGGCTGAGGGGAGAGGGTATGGGAAGAGTTGGAGGAGGGTATAGGTGGATAAATGGTGATAGAAGACTTGACTTTGGATGGTGAACACACAATTCAGGGTACAGATGATGTGTTACAGAATTGTGCACCTGAAACCTGCATAATTTTGTTAACCAGTGACACCCAATAAATTCAAAAAAAAAAAAGAAAAAAGAAAAATGTGACAACCTACTTGTTCTAGATTGTTTGGTGACTCAGTGAAATAACAGTGTTCCCCAAACTTTGATCATTCTCAAAACACATCATAATTTCCGAACATATCTATCCAGCGCCTGAAATACTTCTCTTTAAATCAACTGACTAAAAGAGGAGGGACTCAGTCATCTACTTTACTATAGAAATAATATCGGTGAAATCGTGGTTTTCACTTGATAATTATGTTTTCCCTAATGTATGTTAAGATAACCATTAAAATCTCCATGTACCACTTAAAATCCTCATTTACTTTATATGGTTCATGTTATCACACTTTGGGGAGCACTGAGATATTTGTGAGGGAGCTTTATAGATTGCAAAATGTACAGATTCAAGGTGCCATTATCAACTTTGTTTAGATAGTGAAGTTTTGTAACTGTCTAGAAAAATAATGTGAGAAAAATAATGAGACCAGGGTGGCCTTCCCCATTGTAAGCTAATGCAGCCAATGTGTTTTCCTTCTCTTCTTCGGTTTGGCTGTATGTCAGAAATGCTACTTGAACCTGTGATCCCATCTCTTTGGGTCTCAAGAGCTCTTCGTAATATGCTCTAATATCATTTCAAATGGGAGGTGATAAATTAAAAGGACAGAATATTGGAGCCAGTAGGAATGTACTTGACGCTAATAAGATCCACCTGAGTTTCAGTTATTTTTCTTGTAATTATCGAAAACAGGTCTTACTCCAGAAGAGACCCCTCAGTGGCTTCAGCATAGCACCTCCTGGAGAGGACATCACTTGTAAGCCTTGCCAATGTCGGCCTGTGGCAAACTCTACCTTCCCCAATGACCTGTGATCATGTGGCTTCTTGGTCTTAGTGTTTTCTTGGAATAGGTTCAGGCCCTCGGGCAACTGCTTTTCAGGCTGAGCCAGTGGCACTCCCTTCTGTGTGATTTACACTCACCTTGGAAAGTGTGAGAAAACTTTGAGGTATGTGCCCATTCCAGACTAATTGGATCAAGAATCCCTGGAGGTGGGACCTAAGCCTCAGGATTTATAAAGCAGAAAAAGATGAGGCAACTTCCACATTAAAAACCCATATGTGGCCCTGGCCAGTGTGGCTCAGTTGGTTGGAGAGTCATCCCTATAAACCTAAAGGTCACAGGTTTGATTCCTGGTCAGGGCACATGCAGGTTCGATATCCAGTTGGGGTTGTACACGCATACAAGAGGTGACTGACTGATGTTCCTCTCACATTGATGTTTCTCTCCCTCTCTTTCTCCCTCTCTTCCCCTTTCTCTAAAATCAGTAAGCATGTCCTTGGGCGAAGATAAAAAAAAATTTTAAATCCCTGTGTGCATCCCCAGTCAAGAACATGGTTTTAAGTGAAGGGGAAAAAACATCTGTAAATACTTCAAATCTCCTTGTAACCAAAGGACCTCTAACTTAGAGATAAGTACACACCAATTTCAGTTCTAAGAAGAACTCCATGAACTTTTAACCATGTCCCGTTGAGCTCATACACTTTTTCTCCCCCCACAAATGGCAACTCAATCTGTTTTCCACCTTATGACTCAAAGAAGGGGAATAAATACTGCCGAGTGGCCGATATTACAGTCTGCAGCATTTATCAAGCATTGACTTCCACCCATGAAGTTCCAGCGGGGGCCACCATTGGTATACACATTGCGCCCAGCCTCTAGACATGGAAGGTTAGGTTAGGGTCAGACACCAGCTTTAGTTAGGCCAAGTAATCCCTTCCTTGAGAACGCAGAATTTGAAAGTAGTGGAGATGGAGAGAGCAAAAGGGAGAAAAAAGAAAAAAGGGAGGTTTTCTGCACGAATAATCTAGTCACATGTAAACTAGAGGTACTGGCAGTCTTTCTTGTTTTGTTTTGTTTTGTGGGAAGGAAGCTGTTATGCAGTGAAAAAGAAGAATGCGGCAAACACACAGGGAAACTCATATCGTGGAGGGAAAGCTTACATGGTTTTTAAGATCCCGATTGTCCCCATTTACTCCTGAGACCCAGGCCTGTTCTTGGGCACTGAGAGACGCCAGTATTCTTAAAATTAATTCCTCTTTTTTCTTAACTCATTTGAGTGGGTTTCTGTTACTTGAAAAAAAAATTAATTAATATAACTATGCATAGGATATGGAGGAAAGGTTCAAAGAAATGTGAGACTTTGGTAGATATCATATGGGAATTTACAATCCAGAAAACACAATAGAAGAATAAAAGCTTTGGAGTCAGATACAAGTCAGCTCAAACCCTCACTCACCAGCTGTGTTATTTTGGGTAGTGATTTTACCTCTGTGAACCACAGTTTTTTCATCTCTGCCAAGCATACTAATATTTCACGTACATGTTGTGAATAATGAACACTGATATACAGTCTGGCACTTCATGGAGTCTCAACTAACCAGAATTCCTTTCCCCGTCTTGGAACTAGAGTGGGGTTTAGCGAACGAAGAGGAGAAACTGCTAAGGGTTTTCCGTCCAGGATCTTAGTGTGCCCTTAGTTTCATGTGATAATCATCTCCTCACATCTCCCCTTGCTCATGGCTGAGGGTAAAGAGGATGGGTGCCATCGGGTAACCCAAGGAAGCCATTACCACACTCCTGACTTCATGCAGCCCAGAGGGCATTAAAGTAGCTAATTAAGCAGTTTTCTCCTAGCAGTTTTCAGGTGGAAAGAGGGGGGTCACAGAGCTTGAGTGCAAAAAGGAAAAAAGTTCACTGCGGTATGTGCTTTGAAAGTCTTATTCTAAAATAAAAATTAGAAAAAAACTGGGTCATTGAATTGAAATTCATCAGGATCCTCATTAAAAGTTTGGGTTTTTTTTTTTTCTCATCTGAATCCCAAGTAACAGAAGAATGCGAAAATGATATTGGGTTATTTTGGGGTCATAGAAAAAGACAGAGCTGGCTTGACATTTTGGTTTTGTCACTTAGTAGATTGGTGGCTTCAGGCAAGCCACACCCCCTGTTTTAGCCTCAGTTTGGACACATTAGGAACACACATTAGGAACTAAAATGCCTAATCAACATTGGGTTGATTAAAGGAATTAAGTAACATCCTTGAAAAGTATCCCCAAAATGCCCAGCACATGGTCTGTGCCCAATAAAAATCATCACCTCTCCTCTCCATACCCCAAAAAGCTTTAGTGTGGCCCTAAAAAAACATGTATTTTAGGGTTCAAATTCCACTTTTGATCTGATGACTGTAAAATTACCTAACCTTTCAGGCCCCCAAATTCTTTCTCTATTAAAAAGGAATAACAACACCACCTATAGTGACCCTAATTTTGCTTATACTGTTCCATTTTCCTTTCTTTCTTTCTCACAGATCCTGATTTTCTTCAAGTACTATGATATTTCCATGCTTCCAAAGGGCTGATATCACCCTCAGCTCCAAAGGTGACCTGATGGGTCTGGAGTAAATTCTATCCTCTGATTGGTTCAGAATGGGCATGTGACATAACGTTGGTCAATGAGACAAGAGTAGAAGTTCATTGGGCACTTCTAGGAAATGTTCCCTTCTTCCAAGAGTCTCTTTTATTCCTGACTGTTGTCTGGTTAAGATGTGATGTCTGTAACTACGTCAGCCATCTGGTGACCAGCCTCTGGGTGAAGCCAACACTGAGGAAAGCAGAGGAGAAAGATACAAAGAGCCTGGATGCTTGGATCACTGTTGATCTTCTAAATCAGCCTACACTGAAACCTGCCTTGCCTCTGAGTTTCCAGTTACAGGTAGTAAGAAATGACCTAGTATTTAAGCCAGCAGGAAGTTCAATTTCTGTTACTTACACCTGAAAGTATCCTAACTGATGACAGCTAAGACACCATATATAAATCACTTGCCACAGTCAATCCTGGCGCCCTAGCAAGGACACAACAAACAATTAGGTCTTATCATTGATGCCATAAGAATCATTATCATCATTACTAGTTAACAGCAATAAAAACAACAGCAGTAACTAGAAAGATAATAGTGAACCCTTCCTATGTGACGGACATTGTCTTAGCTGCTTAGCATACTTCAGTCATTTAATCCTCATGACCACCGCGGGGGAGAGATGTCACAGTTATCTCAATTTTATAGAAGGAGAAAATGAGGTTCAGGGAGACTAAATAATTCCCCTAGGGTCACAAAACTGCTGGCGATAGCGGCAATATTTAAATCCGACCACCAAGGTCCGTAAAAGAGAGGAGAGAAAGACCACAAGGAAATTTGATTTGGCCACCTGATATGGCCTTTCTTCTTCCCCTCAACTTCTAAACAAAGTCAAGGCAGATAAATAAGTTCCTTAGGGAGGGGCCCCCATGAGATGAATAGGGAGCTGATTTTAGAGTCAGAGGTATATTCGTGAACTCAAGTGAAATCACAATATGACTCAATTGCCACCCAGTAAAGGGGTGGGGAAATCCCTCGTAGGGTTGCTGCGAGGACTGGGTAGAATGCTTTATGTTAAGTGTGCTGCTCAGAGCCTACGTGAGAGCTATTAAAGATGAACTATCACAGTATTTGAGCATTTTCCTACCTTTCTCCCACTTACCAGTTGTCTGTTTTGTCTCATTTAATGACGACACGAAGAGAAAGAAGACTTAAGGAGACTGCCTGAATGCCAACCAAGTTGACAGTTACCACTTTAATTTAAATCCCTGTCTCTGCTCTCCCCATGAAGGAGTCTGATGATAATTCCTGTCCAGGGCTTCATTTCATAAACAAGGCCAATTTGACTCATTGTCCCCTGTCAGCACCGGGAGAATGAAAACCAGCTGTCATAACCACCTTGTCCCTGCTCTGAATAGAATCATGGAAGGAGAAGCCGATAGTGAATTCCCCCTATAGGTCATTAACCTCGAGGACAACATCAAGGATTCTCAGCCCCGGGCAAAACTGCAGGTGCCAAGAGCCTTCTGAGTAGCCTTTTGAAGGGGGAGGACTTTTGAAGAAAGAAGCTACATGGCAAGGGCGGAAGAGGTAACATGCGGCAGAAATGAATAAAGAGAGGTGTTCAGGTTCATGAGCCGCACCAACCCAGAGCACAGGCTCCGGAATCAGGCAGATGTTGGTTCAGATTCGGGTGCCCCGTGGCCTTGGGAAGATTGCCTAATGTCATGGAGCCTCAGTTTTCTTGCCAGTATAATGGAATAACACTGTATACATAGTGCTGATGGAAATATGGCTATCCTCTGAACATCAATTTTTTTTTTCCTCACGTGCCAAAGGAGATAAAGTGCTATTGCTTCCCATGGCTGCTTCTCCTCGTTTCTTCTCCTTCTTGCTTCCAAAAGTTCAGCTCCTTTGAAGTTTATGCCAAGCCTTTACCATCCATAACACTTTCTTTTCACAGTCTTCTTCTAACCTCATAGTCATTCATTCACTGAAGATTCACATACTTGGATCACTGTCTTCCTGTCCACCATTATTTCCGTCATCCTTCCTTATGAATCCAATATCACATAAATTAGCTACCCAATTATCCCTCCAAGGACCTAGTTTCTCAGGGCCTACCTCCACAAATCTGCCACTCATTTGCATGGTTACAACCTAGAGCTTTGAGTGTACTGGATCTAAGATCCCAAAGTTTAATTAAGTAATCCATCTCACCCCTTGTGGGGAACCCTGTAATCCAATAGCTCTTCCTCATCACTGAGGCCTCTAACCCATGGTCCCCACCACCACCTCACTCTTGATCATCTCTGCTTCACTCTTACTTCCTTCAGACAATTTACATTCATGGTCAAGCACTAAACCGTATCACTCGGGGACACCCTTAACATTTTGATCTCCTATTCACCCTACTTCTGTCTCCCTAGCCATGTCTAGGTTAAACTCAGTACTTCATCTCAATTGTGCCTGCAGTCCAGTAGCTCAACATGGTTGCAGAAACACACACCCAGCTGACAGGCCTCACTTTACCTTGATGACCACAGTCCTACCAGCGAGTCTCACTGTGCTTTCTTGAATGCCTTTTTATTTTTGGGGGATAACTATTTAACATCTTCTCCCCCACCCTCCAATGCCTCTTCTCCCATCTTTGCAAAACTGATGACCTTTCTCTTATTTCACTGATAACATAGAAGCATTTGAAGAACTTCTTCATCTTCCCACCCTACCACTAAATTTACACGCATCTGTAAGACCAATTCTGCCTTTCCTGTTTTGCTGTGTGAACTGTCTGTGGAAAGCCAACCCCTGCACTGTGACTCTTTTCTCCTGGAATAATTTCCTGCTTCAATTTCCCTTTCTCTCTCTTGCACCCATTCTCTCCTCTTTGGGGACCATTCCCATAAGCATACAGACAAACTATGTTCATTCCCATTTTTAAGAACACTGCCCTTCGGAACACATATCTTTTCATCCACCATCCTATTTCTTTTTCTGATTTATAACAACTGCCCCACATTCCAGGTTTATGTTAACTGTATCTACATGACCCTTATCTATACCATTTCATTTATCAAGGTTGCCAATAGTCTTGATGTTATCAAAATTAGCAGTCAATTCTCAGTCCCCCTCTTATAAGAATTCTCAGCAATCTTTGACACATTTGGCCACTCTTCCTTCCTAAAATATAGTCTTCACCTGATTTGGAGATACCATACTCTTCCTCACTGGAAGCTTCTCTTTATTCTCTTTTTCTGGATCTTTCTCATAGACCAGTTTCTAAAAGTTGAAATGCTCCAAGGCTTGGTTCTTACCCTCATCTTTCGTCCCCTCTCCTTTCTTCTTCTCTTCTCCATCTAAACTCTTTCTCTGGATGGCCACATCAATTCTTACCATTTTAAATATCAAATGTATGTTGATAATCCCAGAGTTGATATTGCCAGACAATCTTTCCACAGTACTCTATTGTTTACTCAACTCTCCAATTGTTGATTCAGAGTCTTCATGTAGACATCTAATGGATATCTTAAATTCCTTATGTCAAAAACAGAACCTTTTATTTCTCTGAGAAAACTTACTCCATATCAAAAAAAGTATGATTAATTTAATCATTGTTGCTACATTCATCATAACTCTTTGTAAGACAGGGAGCAACAAACTATGGTCCTTGGGCCACATCCAGTCCACCATCTGTTTTTGTAAATAATGTTTTATTGGGAAATAGCTACCCTCATTTGTTTGTATGTTGTCTGTGGCTGTTTTCATGCTACAGTGGCAGAACTTAGTGGTTGTGACAGAAAACACTGGCCCACAAAATAGAAAATTTTTACCATTTGGCTCATTACAGAAAAAGGTTATTGACCACTCACCGAGGTCACCCTTGTTCATGTCTACGTGACTGCCATGGTCTTCCATTTGGTAGTCTTTCTTCCATTATTTTTCCTCTTCTTCAGCCAAAAGTCACAACAATGTTCTTAAAACATAATCATATCTTATCACTTTCCTAATTAAAAAGATGCAATTTTTCTATCATTTTTACAATAAAAGCTATACTCTGTGTCATAAGCCTATGAGGCCTTAAATGATTTGGATGTACTTTCCTCTCCAACTTTATTTCCTGCAACTTTTCTTCTTACTCACTGACGCTAGCCACATAGCTTTTTTACTGCTGCTCAAACAGCCCAATCTCTTTCACCCTTAAGCTCTCTGCATTTGTTTTTCCATCTGTCTAAAGCACCTTTTATCCACATAGCCCTGTGGCTGCTTCCTTCTATCATCTCCCCTGTAGGAATGTCATTTCCCATTTGAGAAGTAGAATTTGTTTCTCAATGGGAGAGATAGAATTTTGCCTCTCTCACTCACACTATGTGAAAAGCACCCAGAATATTGTAGACTCTCGATATATAATTATGGAGTAAATGAAAAAATGAATCCTAATATGGACATAAGCTGAAAGGACCATGGGAGGACAAAGCAAAGGCACGACGCCCATCCTGGCATTGAGAGATGGTTCAAAAGGCTAGAAAATAAAATGATAGTGGTGGGGGAAGGAGACTTTTCAGAAATGGAGCAAACGGTGCCAAGACAGTAACCATGAGAGAAGGCAGCACACTTAGGAAAGCACAGTATTAGGCACATGTAGAATACACCATAGATATACATATGTATCATGATTTGGATATGGCAATAGGCAAAGGAAAGAAGATAGAAGACCTTGACTGTCAAGTTGCTTACATTTTTTATGTCATTGAGAAGTTATTGAAGACTAAACAGAACAGTGGTAGAACCAGAAATGCTGGTGTCTAGCACTTGTGTTTACCTACTCCAAGTTTCACATTCTCTCTCCTCTACTATTCATAGTTACTCTGGATTTTTAGTATCAAGGCTATTAATCTGGTGTCTGTTTCTAGAGTCAAACTTAAAAATTTCTATAATCTCTCATGCATCAGTCCCATTTCTGGAATTCTATAATAAGGTAATGACCTAACATCCTAAAAGAGCTACATATGCACAAAAATGTTTATCACTGTATTATTTACAATAGGAAAATCAAAATGAACTAAATACTTTACAAAAATGAAATTGTTAAAAAATATGGTGTAGCTACTTGTTACAGCATTATAAAAATCATTAAAAATAATGTTTTTCTAGAAGGACAGGAAAAACAATCAGTGGCTACCAGGGATTTTGGGTGGCGAGAGAGGCTGATTTAAATGGTTTACAAACATATTCTTGGGGCATGGGGGCTGTTTTATATCTTGATTATAGTGGTGGTACACATTTGTCAATATTCAGAGAGCTGAGCACTAAAATGAGTGAATTTTATTGTATGTAAAATATACCTAAAAAAATCCTGAAAAAAACTGAAACTATTTTTTTAATGATTTGAATACCATGGAGAAATTATATATGCATATGAAATAGTATTAAGTAGCATAGTAACTGTCCAAAGAAAATAATACTAGAAGAAACTGTGTCAAAATACTAACGGTAGATTATTTTTTGGTAGTGGAAAAGCAAATGTTTTCTACTTTTTCCCTTCTTTTGGGTGATTCATTATGATAATAAAACAAGTAAACCATGCTTTAAAATATGCTAGATTATGGAAGGTTTTCACATGTCACTTTGATATCAGTGATCTGCCTGAGAGGAAAGAGTGCTGAGTACCACGGACAGCTCCTGGGTATTTGCTAGGTAGTTTTTGCAAGGATTTGGAATGAGACTCAAACAAGTTTCCGCCTTCCATCACCCGAATGCAATTCCTCAGGTCAGGAGACATAGCTTTTCTCTCAAAAGGCTCTGTGATTGAATGCCCTCTGCTAGTTAATATACATCCCAGTTCCTGACTCCCTATCCAGGATTTTGTGAATAAATGTGAGACACACTCAGAATATTTGCTGACCACAAGAAAATAATGGTGGTACTATCTGGACACTTGAAGTAGACAATCTCTTCAAAACCATTTCATAAATCACACGTTAGAGCTTGTCAGAAAATATATATTGCAAACAACAATAATAATTGTGTCCTTTGGAAAATGGATTTTAAACTTCCATCTAAGTCTACCAGAAACTTTTCCCCCAAAGCAATGTATGTTTTTGCTTCCTTGTCTAAACAATTTTGATGCGTTGAAGTGGTGGTGAGGGGAAAACATCTGAATGAGGACAAACAGAGAAATCAAGAAACAAGATAGAAAAGCTATAATAAATTATAGATTTTGATAAATTACTCCACACTGTCAAGTTTCAATTACTGAAACACACAGTTTACACAAGCAATTACTGAAGAAATTACCACAGAAGCGCATCCATTCATTGAATTATAAGGCGTCAATTCTCTCCCCTGATTGCATCTTCAGCTCCCAGGATGCCAATCACAGCTTCACCCAAAACTTTAATAACACAATCTTTTTTGGATTAGAAAATGCCATTGGATGTAAAATGTGTACAGGGATGATAAGAAAAAGTTGTTGATTCATATTGAGGGTAAAAATGGCTTCAGTGTCTTAATTGCAAAGCTAGAACTTTGACAGCTGGAAGTTGGCTCCTTGAGGGTCTTTGACGGCACCTTGAGAGTCAGGAGAGATGACCCATGGAGGGTAAGGCCCAGCACTGCTATATCCTGTCAATACTGAAGTGTCATGTAACATTAGGGATGAATAAACCTTTAAGGGCTTTTAGTCTAATTTTCAACCCAATGCTTACATCCTTTCCTCAACTTAATATCTAGTTATGCATACATAAGCATACATGTCCACACATACATAAAGCTCCTAATAGATGCTGTTAGTGTCCCCTTCTGTTTCCACACTCTGTTCATTAAATTATTTTAAATCAACCTTATTGAAAATGCAATTTATATACAGTAATAATCACCACTTAAGTTTGATGACTTTGGATACATACACCCAGGTAGCTATCATTATATTTAACTTATGGAATTGTTCATCACCACAGAATGTTCCTTCGTTACTATTTCTAGTCAATACCTCTCCCATCCAACCCCAGAAGCAATCACTTTTTGTCCTCTGTCACTGGAGTTTAGCTTTTCTTTTTCTAAATTTTCATATAAATAAAATTATACAGTATGTCCTCCTTCTTGGTCTTAGCATAATGTTTTTGAAATTCATTCATGTTGTTGCATATCACAATGATGTGATTTTTTATTGCTGAGGAGTATTTTATTGAACAGACATATCACAGTTGGTGGGCATTTGCATAGTTTCCAGTGTGAGCATTAAGGAACCGCATCTCTTTCATGAGGTTGTTAAGACCTAAGCCACCATCTAATTCAACCACCATTGATTGAAAGGAGACTGACCAAGACAGTGGGGATGATTCTTGGGAACTCATATCCATGAGTGCATCAGTCACTCAGAAAAAAATAAAATAAAATCAGTGAACTCAGAGAATGAAGGGCAAAAGGGCATGCAACATAAAGAGTAAAATTTTCAGGTTATGCGGTATAGTGGCTTGAATAATGTCCCTCCAAGAATTCATGTCCACCCATAACTCCGATGTGGCCTTATTTGGAAATAGAGTCTCTGCAGATCTAATTAAGGTAAGGATTGAGATGGGATTCTTGACTAGGATGGATCCTAAATACAATGAGTATTCTTATAAGACACACAGAAAAAAGATTATGTGAAGTCAGAGGTGGAGATTGGAGTGACACTGCCACCACCACAAAATGCCTGGGACCACCAGAACTGGAAAAGTCATGGAAGAAATCTCCCTTAGAGGCATCAGAAGGATCCTGGGCCTGCCAGTACCTTTACTTCAGACTTTTAGCCTCCAGGATTCTAAGAGAATAGATTTCTATTGTTTTAAGTCACCGAGTTTGTGGTATTTGTTACAGCAGCCATAGGAAACTATTATGTTATGACTGTCCAAGAACAGGAGATAAATTTTCACAACCATCCTGCCATTCAATCATCACAAAGTAACCACAGATAGATAACATTATCCCCATTGTATAGGCGAGGAAACTGTCTCAGAGGGGCTAACTGATTCACTTAATATCACAAAGCTCCTAATTGGAAAAGCAAGGATTTGAACTCAAGCAGTTTTTCTCCTGCCTCTGAGCCCAAAGTGAGATAAAGTGTGGTTGTGGAACCCACAAAAAATAAATATGCCCGCCCCTACTTCACACAGAAAAATTTTTCCACCCCTCCCTCCACCAAGGACAATAAAATGCACAGGTGTATCAGTCAGGGCTTTTTAGGCTGCAAGTAGCATAATTTAACTTATTTAAATCAAAATAAACAACAGAACTCAAAAGAGAGATTTATTGGCTGACAATAAAAATTCAAGGAGTAATCCAACTTCAGGCATGGTGAATCAGGGCTCAAATGACATCATCAGGTACATCTTTGTCTCCTCATCCCATGTGTTTCTCCTGTCTTGATCAGTGTCAAACAGATTCTGCTCAGCAACCGGGGGATGGGGAGGGGGTTGCAACCTACCAATTTAGCAATTCTGGTGGCAATTTGAACCTAGGCTGTCTGATTCCAAAGTTTTTGCCTTTGCCATTCACTGCATCATTCTGACTTCAACACTTTGCCCATTCATTTCTTCCACACATATTTACTGAGTACGCACTCTGTGCCACGTGTTTTGCAAGGTGCTGGGGATACAGCAGTGAATGAAATGGGTGGGAAGTCTGCCCTCAGTGAGGGCACTATTCTTAGGGGTAGGTGGGTTGGGGGATTCAGATAAAAAAAGATGATTATAAACAATACATTATGATGTACTATTAGGAGGTGAAAAACGCTAGAAAGAAAGTAAAAACACATTATGATATAAATTGTAAGAGGATAGAAGAGGGTTTATTTTGAATATGGGGATGCATAAACAATAGGACTGTGACCTAAGAGTCCAATTTCCCACAAGCCAGAGCTAATGAACAGGGAAGGAAGATGAACCCATGGCGTATGAACTAAAGAGCCTGTGAGGACAACCCGAGCAAAGTCCGGAAGCGGCGGGACAAAATCTCAAGAGTTCGGAGCTGCAGAGGAAAGAAAAATGGAACCAGAGCCACGAGTCAAAAACTGGACCATGACTTGATCTAGGAAAGAGGAAGCTAGGAATGGGTGACAAGTTCTGAGTAAGTCACTGCACACCAGGGTCCTTCATGGGACAGGGTGTGGGGGTGTCAGACTGACTGCAAGTGCTGAGTCAGTGACCAGCAACAAACGTGGCTGATAGCTTCTGGAGGCCATTTCCAACCTAACAGTGAAACAGCATAATGATGGGCAATAAGTTAGAGTAGCAATTTTGAGAAAAACACCAATGCCAGGAAATTTCAGAAAGTGAGACTTGGGTTGGTGTCAGTAATAAAAGCAATGGTTTAAGAAACGGTAACAGTCGAGAGCTGAAGTGAGTGACAACAGTCACAATACAGGAGTCAGCTGGGCCCTGTGCCCTGTCCAGTACAAGTCAAAAAATAAAAGGCATCAGCTTTTACTTTTAAGGCTTTTATTTGCCCAGAAGATGACAGGGCCAGAGTAACAGCGGCTGAGAATTGAGGCTCTCAGAGCAGAGGCTAGTATGAGGTCTTGTTTTCCTCCTTTAGGTAAAGATTTCGCTGATATTAAATCATTGTTTTTCCAGATATAAAATGGGTGTTAAGAAAGTATAAAATTCATTGATCACTTTCTTTTTGACAATCTTCAGCCCTTTATTGGTCAGATGTTAGAGAAGCAGGCGAAAATCTAAACAATGGGAATCCTAACACTTAACTCAATTTTTTCTGCCCTTTTGGGAAACATAATCATTTTATAAATTAATAGATATGATTTCTTATTCTTTTTAAATTTTGTTTTATTTTCCAATTACAGGTGACATTCAATAACATTAATTTCAGGTGTCATTAGACATTTATATAACTTACAAAGTGATCACCCCAATAAATCTAGTACCCACTTGACACCATACATGGTTGTTACAATATTATTGACTATGTTCCCTATGCTGCACTTTACATCCCCATGACTATTCTGTAACTACCAATTTGTACTTCTGAATTCCTTCATCTTTTTCACCCATCCCCCCAACCCCTCTCCAATCTGGCAACTGTCAAAATGTTCTCTATATCTATGAGTCTGTTTCTGGTCTGATTGTTTACTTATTTTGATTTTTTTAGATTCTAGATATAAGTGAAATCACATGGCATTTGTCTTTCTCTGTCTGATTTATTCCACTCAGCACAATACCCTCTAGGTCCATCCATGTTGCTGCAGATGGCAAGATTTTATTATTTTTATGGCTGAGTCATATTTCATTGTATATATGCACCACTTCTTTGTCCATTTGTCTATTGAAAGACAGTTAGGCTGCTTCCACATCTTGGTTATTGTAAATAACGCTGCAATGAACGTATGGATGCATATGTCTTTTTGATTTACTGTTGTGGGTTTCTTTGAATAAATATCCAGTAGTGGAATTATTGAGTCCTTTTTTATCTCTTATTATAGCTTTTGTTTTAAAGTCTATTTTGTTTGGTATAAATATTGTCACCCCAGTTTTTATTTTCTTTTTTGTTTTTATTTTCATGAGATATCTTTTTCCATCTCTTCACTTTCAATCTGTGTGTGTCTTTTGATCTGAAGTGAGTCTCTTGTAGACACCATATGTAAAGGTCTTGTTTTGTTATCCATTCAGTCACCATATGTCTTTTGATTGGATCATTTAATCCATGTGCATTTAAAGTAATTGTTGATAGATATGTATCTATTGACATATTATCATTCATAATTCTTCTTCTCCTTCTCCTTCTTCTCCTCCTTGTCCTTCTCCTTCTTCTTCTTCACAAAGACCCTTTAACGTTTCTTGTAATACTTGGTGCTGATGAAGACCTTTAGGTTTTTCTTGTCTAGGGAGCTCTTTACCTGTCATTTGATTCTAAATGATAGCTTTGCTGAGTAGAATAATCTTGGTTGTAGGTACTTGCTTTTCATCACTTTAAATATTTCCTGCCAATCCCTTCTGGCCTACAAAGCTGCTGCTGAGAAATCAGTCTTATGGAAGCTCCCTTTTAGATAACTAATTGCTTGTCTCTTTTTGCTCTAAAGGTTCTCTCTTTGTCATTAACCTTTGGCATTCTAATTATGACATGTCTTGGTGTGGGCCTCTTTGGGTTTATCTTATTTGGGACTCTCTGAACTTCCTGGACTTGCATGTCTATTTTCTTCATCAGGTTAGGGAAGTTTTTGTCATTATTTTTTAAATAGGTTTTCAATTCTTTGCTCTTTCTCTTCTCCTTCCTCCCCCATAATGTGAATGTTGGTATGCTTGAAGAGGCTCCATAAACTATTCTCATTTTTAATTCATTTTTTTCTTTTTGCTATTCTTTTTTTTTCTTAAGATTATTTATTTATTTATTTATTTTTAGAGAGGGGAAGGGAGGGAGAAAGAGAAACATCAATGTGTGGTTGCCTCTCGAGCGCACCCCACTGGGGTCTTGGCCCACAACCCAGGCATGTGCCCTGACTGGGGAATCGAACCAGCAACGCTGTGGTTCACAGGTCAACACTCAATCTACTGAGGTACACCAGCTGGGGCTCTTTTTGCTGTTCTGATTGGGTGTATTCTGCTTCCTCATCTTCCAAATTGCTACTTTACCTCTACTTCTTCTACTCTGCCCTTGATTCCCTGTAATGTGTTCTTCATTTCTGATTGGTTCTTTTAAATAATGTTTTCTATTTCCATTTTTATGTTTCCTATCTCTTTGTTGAAGTTCTTACTAAGTTGTTCTACCCTTTCCCTAAGTTCTTCAGGCATCCTTATAGCCAGTGTTTTAAACTCTGCATCTGGAAGCTTGCTTGTCTCCATATTGTTTAGTTCTTTTTCTGAAGTTTTGTTCTGTTCTTTCATTGGGACATGTTTATTTGTCTCCTCATTTTGTCCGCTTCCCTGTGTTTGTTTCCATGTATTCGGTAGAGCTGCTACATCTCCCAGCCTTAGTAGAGTGGCCTTATGTAGTAGGAGTCCTGTTGGGTCCAGTGGCACAGTCTCTCCTATTATTCCACCTGGGAGTTCCAGAGGCACCCTTGTGTGTCTGTATGCACCCTCCTGTTGTAGTTTAACCTTGATTACTATTGGCACACCAATGGGAAGTACTTATTCCCAGGTTGATTTCCTGTGAGGACTGGCCTTGACAACCACTGTAGAGGACCTGCTGTGCAGTGGCCAACCCCATTGAGCAGGACTCACTTCAGCAGAGCCCTGGTGCTCACTGAGTCTACCTCCTGTGTGTGTTGTTCATGGGGATGCTATAGTGTGATCTGAGTTATCCAATGGGTGCACTGGATCTGGGACCTTCAAGGCCAAGGTCAGCTGCCACCTGTGTCCTGCCTAGGGCCACTAACCATAAGCTACAGAGGGATATACAGATGGCTGCTACTTGTGCTGGGTTTAGAGATGCCTGGAAGAGGCCAAGCTATGAACCAAGGCTGGCTGCCTCTAGTGCCAGGCCTGGGGTCACTTAGCAAGAGGTACAGAGCATACCAAAGCCAGATGCTGCTTGTTTGAGAAATTTAATGAAAGTTTGAAACATGAGCCAAGAAAGGTTGCTTATATTGAAAAGCCACTGGAAATGGCTTTGGGGTGGGCCTCAAAGTTGGGTGGGAACAGCAGGGTGGGGTAAACCATGTGAGCCTGGTTGATGGAGACTTAAATATGGTACCTGCCTGATGCAACATGGTGAGAGCTCAGCAAAGGAACAATGGCCTCTGCTAGCACTTATATCTGGGAGAAAGCTGTCCCTCAAGCCCTCTCCCTGATGCCAGACATTTCAGTCTCTTTCCATATGTCCTTCATGTGTTTTTTGAGTTGCTGCCCCAGTGATGGAGCTCAGAGGGAGTGAGTCCAAGTAAGTCCATGAATGGGCCCTTTATGGGGAACTGCCAGGGACTCCAGTAGTTTCTGTCTTCCATAGCCTCAATCCCCACTGGTTTTTACAGCCAGAAGTTATGGAGACTTCTCTTCCCAGCACCGGAACCCTGGGTTGCGGGGTCTGGTGTGCGGCTGGGACCCCTCACTCCTCAGGGGAATACTTCTGCAGCCAAAGTATCCCTCCCATGTGGGAGATAGCCAACATACCAAAATATCCAAATCAATAAAGTTACTGGTGATAATGAAAAATGTCTTTTATTTTATGGAAAATACCATGCAGACTTTTTGACCAACCCAACACTATATCATCATAAGTTAATAGTTAATATGATGACCAGATATTAATAAAAACAGGGTGTCAACTGTGATGGAAATGTAGGAATTCAAACATAACACACTCCCATTTTAGGGATCTTCACCAAAGTTCTATAAATCCTTTTTGAAGAAAGAAAGACCCAGAGAAGTTGAGTTTCCTGTCCAGATCTACATAGAATTTGAACCTAGGTTTATCTGGTTCTAAGTTCTAGGCCTGCGTGCATGCATGTATGCGTGGTGTGTGTCTGTGGTATGTGGTATGTGGTAAATGCATGTGTATGTGTTGTGTGGTATGTGTCCCTCATTTCCTCCTGAACACGTGTGAGCTCACATACTCACTCCTTAACCTCTCAAGCTGAGAGGATAGAGTCATGGGCAGTGGTTAGCTGGGCGAGGGGGGCCCCAACACAGTTCCCCTTCAGACTTCCAGGCTGGGAAAAACCAAGCAACCCATTTAACATGTGGAACTGTTATAAAGTTGAGGGGTTGTACAAGATGAGTAAGACAGTCAAGTTCGGATGCATCTGAAGAGTGTTGGAGCTGCCTTTGGCCTATAAGAAAGGAAATGAGGTAACCAGAGAGGGGAGTTAGGAATTTGCAGCTCTGTCTGACTCTTTGCTGACTTCCTCCGTGCTACAACCTTAATCCTGGACAACGGTGGTAAGATTCTTGTTCTTCCAGCCACCTTCATTCCATTCTCCTCAGCCTACAGAGTGATGGTTTTAAAATACGCAAACCGGATCATAGGATTTCCCCGTTCTCCAAGGATGAACACAAACCCCTTCCCACAGCTCTCGGTGCCCTAGGTCAGAGTGTCCTACATCAGAGCTTCCCAAACTGTGGTCCTTGAGCCAAAGCCAGCCCAATGTTTGTTTTCGTAAAGGAAGTTTTATCGGGACACTGTCATGCCTGTTCATCTTCTTACTGTCTATGGCTGCTCTCTCTGTAAAGGCAGGCTGAGCAGTTGCAACAGGTACTGTATAGTCTGCAACCCTGAGCTATTTACTAAGTGGTTCTTTCCTGGAAAAGCTTGCCAGTCCCTGCCCATCTGGCTCACCCTTGCTCACAGCCTTCCTGCTCTGCCACAGCCAAACTGGCTACCATAAATCTCATCCTTACCCCGAGCCAAAGTCCTGTCTTCTGTCTTCATAGAACTGACTCTTCATCACAAAGCTCTTAACTCAAGTGCCTCAGGAAAATCATTATACTGTTTTATTTCCTCATAAAACTTATTACTTTGGGAAACTCCACATCGATCCCTTTACTTAACTCACTCATTCAACAAATACTTGAGTGCCTATTATTGGTATATGCCAGTGGACAAGACAGAATGATTCTTTCCTTTTCATAGCTCACATTCTAGTTGAGGGAAACAAACAAAAAAATAAACGTTTTAACACAAAAATAATGGTGATCTGTCAGAAAATCACTACGGGGACAGAGTGTATTTGGGGAAGAGTACACTGTTAATATCAGAGCTGAGTGGTATATGACAAGAGGAGTGAACCACGTGAAGCCTAGAATATTCCATGAAGAGGAAACAGCAAATGCAAGTCCCTGGGGCAGGAGAGAGCTTGGAGGAACAGAAAGGAAGCAGTGTGGCTGCAGCAGAGTGAACAGGGGTGAGGCGTCCACCGCTCCCTGGTTAGGTTTTAAGCTTCACAGAGACCTTGCCCATCTTGCTCACTGCTGCCTCTCTGGCCCCCAGAGACTCTCCCACCCTGGGCCTTAGCTTCCTCATCCATCCACCAAGAAAGTTAAATTAGATAATGTATAAGTGCCTCTCCAGCTCAAACTTTCTATATATAATTTGAACTTTCTGAGATCATAAAGTTAAAATCCATTGGCTTCCCCTTCCAGCATTAGCAAAATGTCCTCCTCATCATTTTTAAAACCATCCAAGTAGCAACTCTTAAGCATGGATCAGTAAACACACAGCTAAGCTGGATATTTCTAGCATATTCTCTCAGAGGTGCAGTTTGTCGGAACGCAAAACGAAGCAAGATTCGTGGATGAGTCTGGCCTTTCTGACTCCAGGCCTTTCTGGGAATGTCAGATACACAACGAAGCTTTTTTAAAATAGCTTCCTTCCTGCATTTTTAATACACTTTCATTTTTTAAAGTATCAGTCAGTAGTCACTGTGAAAAAAGAAAGAGGAGCTAATTGACTAATAACATTTTTTCCTTTTGCGTTTACATGATTTGTCCCCTTTTCTTTCCCAGGTTCAGTAAGTGGGGAGAACACAGTTCAAGTAGTGATGGCAAAGATAAAAATCTGCTGGAGATCCTTCCTTCTCCCCACCCACCCCGCCCCCGCCCACGCACGCTTCAGCGCGCGCACACGAGAGCATGCGCATATATACCCGTACAAGCACATACAAATGTATCCGTCGCAAAGCCATTAATGGTATTTTCTAAAGCACACGCAAGCACAAACTCAGATTTATAGTCACAGCTTCAGAGGTTACACGAATATTCATATGCACGTCTGCCTACACTTTTATATATTCAAATGTACCCCGACACACTTCTAGTAAGTCACATAAGCAAACACATTCATCCACTTCATGTAGGTGCAAACACAAAACTGATATGTGCTTGCACTAGTGAGCTCACACCTGCACACACCGCACAAACATGTTGGTACGCATATATAGACTTAACTATGAGTTCAGAGATATTTGCACACGTATATAAAGACACAGGTACATAGGGCCACACAAACTGAAGCATATACAACTGTACGCACATGCATGGACATGCATTCATGTACATAAGGACTTAGAAACCCTCACAGGACACTTACGCAATCTCTCCTCCAACCCGAGCATGGAGGACACAGTTGCTGTGCAAAACACACATTCTAAGAGCTTTATCATACTGTTTTCCTGAATGATCAGGTCAAAAGAAATATAATTGGTAAAGGATTGAGGATGCGTTTTTGCTTCTGCTTTGTGTTTTTATTCTGCTACAAAATGGAAAACCAATTGCAGTGAAATGAGTGAAGCAATCAGAAAATAAGATTCAGGCTCCCAGGAAACAGAGAGTCTGGTATTTATCTCTGCAAAGGAGTGGAGGATGAGGAGGTGAGGCTCAGTGGGGAGCTGGGTCTGCGTTCTAGAAATTCATAAAGTCCTCACCAGAGGGAGTCTCCAGGATGGTCCTCACCATCTCATAAATTAATATTAACAAAGCCTTGCATTTCTGATTCCTTTAGACTTTTGGCAAAAAAAGAAAAATGCTTTCATATCTCTGTTCTCTTTTTATTCTTAAGCCTCAACAAAAGGTGGGAAGGATAGGTGTCATGATGCCATGTCAGAGTTAACAACCACAAAGACACAATTGTTTTTGCACATATTCTGTGGTGCCCGGCTTTGTGCTAAGTACCTTGCTGCCTTAACTCGTGGAATTCCTGCAACAACCCTCAGGGGTAAATGTTTTATTATCATCATTTTGCAGTTGAATAAAGTAAGGATAAAAGAGGTAATGACTTGCTCACAGTCATAACTAATGAGGCTTTGCAGGTCAGATGTGGAAAGACAGACACAGGAGGTGGTAGAACCTTGGGTGTCTTCATATAATAAGACTTTTTAAAAAGCTTTATTTTTAAACAGTCTTTATTAACGAGCATAACCAAAACCACTTCACAATGCCAATCTCCTCTTTTCTTCTGACAGGCGGCCTCTGTCCTATGGGAAGAAACTTCCATGAGAAGCAACAGTCACAAAAGCCGCAAAAAGAGCAAAAAATGAGCACATTCAGGCTTTGGACAATAGCAGAGTTTCTCAACTTCGGGCACCCTTGATATTTTGAGCCAGATATTCCTCTGGGGGAGGGGATGCTGCCCCGCGCATTGTGCGGTATTTAGCAACATCCCTGGCCTCCATATTGGTCCCTTCTATCAGTTGCAACAACCAAAAGTGTCTCCAGGCATTGCCAAATAGCCTTTAGGGGACACAATCAACCCTGGTCGATTATCACTGGACTGTTTCCCTCCCGAATACCTACTTCATGCTAGATACCGAACGATGTATTTTAGTTCATTTGCTCATCCCTACAACTCTATAAGGTAGGTACTATCTATACTCCCATTCTATAGGTGGGAAAACTGAAGTGCAAAGAGGATAGATTACAAATGACTAAGGGTACAGCTATTCCTTTACAGTATTCTATCCCTACTTCCAATAACAGCAAATTCCACTGAGCACTCACTCTGGGCCGGGCATTATGCTTTACCTTATCTATTTTCAGTTTCACACAGCTCTCTGCCGTGAATTTCACTAACACATCTATTTTACAAATAAGACAGAGGCCCACCTAGTAAAAAGTATAGCAGGGATTCAAACTTGCTGTGACTTGCAATATCAGCACTCACCAGGTCCTAAATGCAACTGTTGTGCCCCGGTCAGTGTGGCTCCGTTGGTTGGAACATCGTCCCATAAACACAAGGCTGTGGGTTTGATTCTGGTCAGGGCACATACCTAGGCTGCAAGTTCAATCCTCAGTCAGGGTATATATGTTTCTAACATCCAAGTTTTTCTCTCCCCCTTCCTCTCCCCCTTTCTCTCTCTAAAAGCAGTGAAAAGAAAAGTGTCCTTGGGTGAGAATTTAAAAAAAAAAAAATAGAATACGACTGCCATAGCAGAGAAAAAGATTAGATTGAAATTCTGAGAGCAGGACATAGGGTTTCATTTGACTATTTCCTGGCTTGTGAGCCGGCATAGTGATTTGAGTGTCTAAGCCACTAGTTTCTTAAAAATAGTAATTATGGAACCAAATTCTAAAGAAAATTTCTTGTGGCATCACTAAACCTTAGCCAGTATCCCTGTAAATCACCACTGAATTGCAGCACCACGCTTTAGTTAGTGCCAATTAATTGGCTTACAAGTGAGCATATTTTCTACTATTACAGAGGCTCTGTGAAATCTACCAGCTGGGGAGATCCAGGGACCTTAGAGTCTGACCTAGATGGTGATCCTCATCTCTTTGTGGCACAAAATAAATGAATCAGGGTTGTGAAACAGTAAAGATAACATCCTATCAAAATGCCAAAATCTGACATCCTGTGAGATCTTCTAAAATGGTACAAGACCTCAACTCAGAGTGTTCTAGAGGAACACTCTTATTTTATCCTGGGGGAAAGTAAAAAGTTAAAAAGCAACTGGTATCCACTCCCCTTTCCTGTTGGTAATAAAACGGTAGTTTGGGCCAGGTATCACCCAGGCTCCTAGACACACAGCCCTATCTTCACCTCCAGGGATGGGCTCCGATTTGCTGAAAATAGCCCACATTCTCTAGGAAGCCACTCTGATTGGCTCGGTGCATCTGATACACTTTGAAGCAGTGGAGTAAGACATCTATTTGCTACAGGAAAAATAATCTTCCCCAACTACCTGAGATAGTTGTAGGGACAGGCACACTTGGTTCCCGCTGCCACAGGACTGGGAAGCCTAGGGACTCCTGCAAGCTCCTGGCAGCCACTCTGGATCATGAGGAAAATCAGTCTGCGGATGGGGCAGGAAAGAGGAATTCAGAGAGGAGAGATGGAAACTATTCGTGTGAGCTACATCGAACTCAACTTGAAGCCAGATC
This sequence comes from Mormoops blainvillei, assembly GCA_004026545.1. NCBI lineage: Eukaryota > Metazoa > Chordata > Mammalia > Chiroptera > Mormoopidae > Mormoops > Mormoops blainvillei. The sequence goes on along the minus strand of PVJD01003383.1, from coordinate 55,382 downwards.
CTCTGCTGGGATGCTTATTTCCCCAGGTCACTAAGTCCTTTTGCTGTTTAAGGCAGCTTGAGTTGGATCTTCTACTAACTTCAAGAACAGGATTTAGCTAAGAAGAGAATTTATCTTTTTGTATTGGAAGCACATAGAAGGGACTTGGGAAGAGAATGAGACCTGATCTTGAAAACCACATCCATGCCAGAAACTTTACAGGTATTATTGCAATTGTCCTCAAATAATCCTGAATGACTACCTATGCTCCTGCTGTTTTATTAATGAAGAAACTAAGGCTTGGGAAGGCCAAGAGGCTTACCTAAGGACTCGTGGCCAGTAAGCTGTGAAATCAGGGTTTGAATCCCAGTCTGTTCAATTCTAAAAAAGCTGATTTTTATTATAGCACCTTGCCTCACCCAGACTCCACACAGACAGACATCCGCATTGACAAGGAATTCAAACAACTGTGAAGTAGAGGAACTGGGATCCAAGGGCTCCCTAACTTAAGCACAATGTATCTTCCCGCTTCTGGAGACCTGGTTGTGGGTACTTCGTCAGGTCACAATTACAATATTTGTAATAACAATAGTTGTAATAGTACAACTATTACAAACAAACTCTTTACATGTGATTGGTAGCTTGTGATTGTGGCCCCATGACTGTGATAGCAGGGGGACCTTGCTAAGTATGCATAGGTACCTACTCACTGGTTCCATATTCCAGAAGCATCTTCCCCCAGACTTCCCATCTCCGAATTACCAGCTTGTACAGACACATCAGTCTGGAGCATGAGGTCACATGTACTCTCTCCACTTACTTATAGCAAAATTAATGTCATCCCGTCCATAGCTGTGCCAATGTATAACAAAATGGCTCCATGAGTATGCAAATGATCTACAGCTCATTGGTTCCTTCAAGTACCCTATTTGTAATAAATTTATGAAAAAATAAATAACAGTAAAACCCCTTTGACACTGGAGCTCTCAAAATTGTTTTCTTTATGCCCAGGTTGAACCTAAGAGGAGACCTGGGAATTATCAAGGTTAAGCTGACATGAGCAGGGAAGGAGAATCCCTGCAGGTTTCTGGGTCCAAAAAATGCTCCCAGTTCCCCAAACTCAAAGTTCCTGTTACTAGGATATTTCCAAATTTCCAGTCCCAACAAATAAGATTTTTCATATTCAGTATTAACTTTGATGGTCAATGAAGGAAAATTGATTTTTTAAGCAAGGTTTTTAAGCCACTCAGAGCTGCACCAATCACATGCAACAAGTCACTTATCCATTCTTTCTTTGTTTACTGAGTGTGTATATGCTAAGTATGTCACTAGGCACAGAGACAAACGGTTAGCCTTACAGCCATGTAGTAATTTAGAGTATGCATGGCATTTTACGCTACATCATTAGAACTTCCATGAACTGGGGAGCCTGTGGCCTGGTGGTTAAGAAAGTGGGTTCTGGGACCAGATGACGTGAGTTTAAAAAAATGACCCCACCACCTATTCCATGTTATTGGATAAATGACTTGAGTTTTCTGAGTCCCAATTTCCACTCCTGTTAAGCAAGGTTAATAACAATGTCACAGGGTGCTTTTGAGGATTACGTGAGCAACAATCCACATATGGTGTTAGCACACTGCTTGGACATAACGAGCACTTAATAAGTGTGAGTCGTTATTATCTCCAAAATATTCTCCTGTATGAAACTTGTATCATGAGCCCTAACACCTAGTCTAAGCTTAAAAAACACTAGTCCTGCTCCCCATAGAGAGGCCACTCTTGAATAAATATGGTAGAACCACCTTCAGAGCCTTCCTTAAAAATTGCTGATGGAAGAAAAATTCTTTTACCTAAATCCAAGAAGTTTTGGTAGCTGCTTTCGATGCAGGGAAAACAAAAGGACATACGTGGGCTGAATGAGAATAAACTATTTTTGAATGAACAAGAAGTCAAATTGCTTTCAAAATGAGCAAGAGAGAGAATTTATTAACTCGTACCATAGGCATCTCAGCTGAACCAAGAGGTCTGTAAATAAGATGGACTGCCTGGGAAGGCAGTGAGCTCCCCATCTCCGGGGAAGTTAAGAAACACGCTGTGGCCATTTGTTGTAGTATGAAGGGAGTATTGGCCCAGCTGAGATTCAAGGCTGCCTACCACACTGATATTCCATTGTTCTCTTCCTAGAGACCATCCCCAGTGTTACCTAGATGGAGGGAAGAAACAGATATTTTGTATTTAGGGGTAAAGTGGCTTCCCACCTTTCACCCCATAGCAAAGTTCTGCCTGAGGGCGCAGGGTTTTGGAATGAAACCTACGTAGGTTCAATTCCTCACACTGCCACACACATCTCACTGTGGCCTCGGCTGCAAGCAACTTTGCGCTCCTGGTCCTGGGCTACCCCATTTATGAAAAAGAGGAACTATGGCTGAGCTTTTGAGATTGTGCAGAGATTTAGAGGCACTGAATACAGTGCCCAGGCCCCCTCTGTACTATTGGATTTCCCTAAATTCCTCCTTATGGGCATGTACTTTTGCTTCACTTATTAAGCACTATCAACTAGACTGTTACTGAGCACATTAAACATGAACTCATTTAATTTAATGAGTCATGACCCTAGCTTTTTTTTTTTATCTCCTGTGTTATAGATGAAACTGAGACACAGAGAGATTGAGAGCCTTGTCTCATCCAAAGTCACACAATGGAGTTGGGGTTGGAGCAGCCTGGCTTCCGGTACCATTCTGCTTCTCATTCAATTGAGTAATTGACCAGTGCACCATTCTGCTTCTCATTCAATTGAGTAATGTCTGTCTTGGCTCTCTGCTCTATCCTCAATACCTAGAATGATGCCTAGCACAGAGGACGTGTTCAAAAACATCGAATGAATGAATGAACAGAATACATGCTCAACAAATGTCAGTTTCCTTTTTCTTCCATTCCCCTGCCATCCCTAAAAAGCTAGTGAAAATCAAATTCACATCTCTTGCCTTCCCCTTAAATCCTGGATTTTGCACAAAATTAATGCAAAATTACATGTATTCATAGATCAGTCATAAAGAGGAATTCAGTTAAATTAGATAAAAAATATAATATCCATATTGCAATGCACTGGATTTGTCTAGAAAAGGTATTTGGCTGGAAATTCAACCAAACCCAATGTTCCTCAGAGGTTACTGAAAAGCAGCACAGCCTGGTGAATAATGGGTCTGTTGAGTGCTGGGCTGGAATTAAATGATCCTTAAGAGATACCCATGGCAAAGCTGCCTCATAACAAGATTAATTTGGGGGCGAGGAGAGGGTGGTTATTAATGTGCCCGGAAGATGAGCCCAGACCCTGTGTCCCTGATGGGAGCAGAATCGCAGGTTATTTATAGCCCCTGCTCTAGAGGAGCAAGGCACAGGGTGTCCAAGGTGTGCTAGTGGAGCTTTGAGGATAATTTACTGCTCAAGTTCAAGGGCTTTTGCAATAAGAGAGCCTCTCAAGCTCCCAGCAACCTCTGCTCGGTTAGGAGGCTAATGGACACAGCACAGGCCCGTCGTTCCAAATTCACCTTCAGTCCGCGTCCTGGTTACTGCAACAGCCTCCTCACCAGTCTCCTGCTCCCTTCCTCGTCCTGCTTCAGTCTCTTCTAGATGCGGCCAGGGGGACCCCATTCAAACTAACTCAGATCACACCCCTTCTTGGCCAAAGCCCTCCAGTAGCTTCCTGCCTGGCTGAAAGTGAAGACATAGTTTTGCAGCAGCTCACAAAGCCCTACATGATGTCACCTCTGCGACTTTCTCAACCTCATCTCTTTCCACTGTCCCTCCAGCTCACTGCTCTCCCACCACACCAGCCTCCAGGCTGCAACTTCAACATGCAAAGCCATTTCCTCTTCCCAAAACACACTTTTCTGACACCCTTTTGAAATACGTACTCCCTTTCTTGCTTCCCCATGTTGCTTTTCTCTGTAGCTCTTACCACAGTCTCACACGGCACACAGCTCATCCTTGCTCTTCGTGGTAGTTTTGTTTCATTAAGTTGTGACAAACTCTGAATTAGCAAGTACTGAACACTTTGCTCCGAGGGGACATAGGATTCTGGTCACAACAGTTTTGACAATCAATAAATATATCACCTTGTTTCTTGTGTTTTAATTTGAAGGTGCCTTATTTAATATACACTGATTTGTTAATATTGAACTCATGACCAATGGCACTGTAACTCGTGCCTAAACAAAGTTTATCTAAAACACACTCAATAAAGTCTGTCCAGAAAAAGCCCAGCCATTGTTAATATAACAAGAAAGGTTAGCCTGACATCAGTGTAACCTGGAAGTCAAGGAGGGTGGACTGGAATGCGATGTGTGAACAATGATGATGTCACTGTACTAGTCAGTGGGGGCAGTAGACGCCATTGAGCGTACATGTGTACTGTGTGGCTGTTGCATTCAAAATGACTGAGCCAGTAGAGCAATGAATCTAAGCTTGAACACGCCTAAGCGGAAACTATTCGCATGATTCAGAAGGTCACAGCTATGAGCAACTGGTGATTGGTAGCTTCATCATGACAACACGCCTATTCATGCGTCATGTCTTGTGCAAAGTTTTTTGGTGAAACAACAAATCACCCAGGTGACTCAGCCTCCCTACGGCCCAGATTTGGCATCCTGAGACTTCTGGCTTTTCCTAAAAGTAAAATCACCTGACAGGGAAGAGATTTCAGACCATTGATGAGATTCAGGAAAATACAATGGGGCAGCTGATGGTGATGAGGAGAACTGTGTGAGGCCCCAAGGTGCGTACTATGAAGGGGACTAAGGCATCATTGTCCCATGTACAGTGTTTCTTATATCCTGTATCTTCTTTAACAAATGTCTCTTTTTCATATTACACAGCTGGATACCTTCCAGACAGACCTCGTATATTCTCTGCAAAGTACATCACAGCCATCTTGCACTTAGGAAGAGTAGAAGGCACTTCAGAACTACACTTGGGGGCTATTTTAAGCAGTGAACTCACTAACAGAAAGCACAAAAATAATATGAAGAATTTGGCTCTAAATAGACTGGTAAGATATTTGTTTACAGAATGAAAGCATTGCTTTGTTTGATCTCAGCTGGGAATGTGTGCATCAGGCGACTCAAATTTTCATCATCCTGTGTGTGACTGTGCCGGTCATTCTGCCAATGGCTGTGAAAGTGCCTCGGATATTGACTTGGGGGCTACAGATAAATTTCACTAAGTAGGCAAAGTTGCAAACACAGAATCCATGAATACTGAGGATCTATTGTATATCTTACTTCGATATTTATTATCTGCCTCCACCACCAGAATATAAGTTTCAAGGGAGCGGATGCTTTTGTCTGCTTTGTTCACTGCTGTGTCTCCAGCACCTAGAACGCGGTACACTCTTAACAAATAGTGGCTGGGTAAATAAGCCTGCAGCTCTATTTATTTTGACCAGACACAACATCAAGTATATTTACATTATTTGTACACAGTGGCATGTTAATATTGGAAAGGAGTTTAGAGAACTGTCAACCAATACCCTTGCATCATAAATGAGAAACTAAAGCCCAAGGAGGGGTGGTGATCAGCTCAAGGTCACGAAGGAAACTGGATGAAAAGCGAGCCCGTACCAGGGTAGGCAAAATGAGGTTTCCAGCTGTGAGTGCGTGACACGCAGAGTTTATTCCTGTAATATTTATTTATTATTAACTCACGTTCGCCTGTATTTCTTAAACCAAGGTTCAAGGCTCCTTCCATCTCACTATGCCGCCAGCAACTTTCAGATGAGGTTTTTGCTGTTCTTGGGCTGTCAGAGCATAGGGCCTAGAGCTTAGACTAGAGCAGGTATTCAAAAAATACTGACAAGGTAGATTACAGAAAAGGTGGGGGGTATTCCTGGAAGATCAAAATGCAGCCTGCGCCTTCAGCTAAAGTCAATCACACCAACTGGAATGACTGACTTGATTTTAAACAGTAGCTCTCACTAGGAAAGATTCATGGGGAGAGAGGCTCTATATCAATCAAGACTTTGTGTTGCAAGCAATGGAAAACTAAACTCAAATTGGCTTTCATATAGCAAGACAGAGATTTATTGATTCGTGCATCAAAAAAGTACAGAGTTAGGGTGGATTTCCACTCTGGGTTGTTCCAGAGATTGAAAATATCAGTGGGTTTGCAGTTTTGCAGCTTGGGGTCTCTGCAATTCCCTTAGCTGTCTTTCAGGATGGCTTCCCTCACATTAGCAAAATATCTACAAGAGTCTGAGACTTACCATCTACCCTACACAGTATCCAGAAGAAAAGAGCTTTTGTGGTCCAGAGTTTCCAACCAAAGACCTGAGATTCACTCTAAGGGGATCAGCTTAGGTCCATGGCCACCCCTGAACTAATCACCATAGCCAGGGATGAACACCTCTGATTGGCTGGGCTAAGTCACATATTCTAACCATAGCACCAAAGGTTGGGGTCAGCTTTGCCAGTACCTGAAGAATATACTAAAAATTCAAGGCTGACAAAAACAGAAGGAAAATAAATGGATACAAGAAAAGCAATAGTTTTCCACTACACTATGACACATATATGAGACCAAACACCCTCAAATCACTACCAACTTTAAGAACAGAGATTTCAGAAATTGTTATTTGAAAAAAATGTATTGATCCACAAATATTATTGTTTCAGGTCCCATGCTGGACTCTGGGGATACAAAGATGAAAAACTCCTCATCCCTACCCCCAAAGAAGCTTATAGCCTAGAGATGAAACAAAGAAATATATCAATAATGACAAAACAGTATGGTAAATTCAATGATAGAAGTAAATTCAAGATATTGTGGAATTAAGAAGGCAAAGCATCCCATGCAAGCTAAAGTGAGATCAAAGGAGAAGGTAATGACTGAGCCAGATGTCTGAAGAAGACTAGCAGTTACCCATGTGAATTTCACAGTAAGAATCGGGATGGAAAAACTATTCCAATAAAAGGAAATGGTGTGCGCAAAGACCCAGGGTTGAGAGAACAGGGACTGTACAAAGAATTACTGATAATTCACAACAGCTAGGTTGTAAGTTATACGCAGAAAGGGGAGGAAGCTAGAGAAATGACAGGGCCATCTCAATCTCTGAACAAAACATCGTTTCCATGTTATTTATTCTTTTAAAAATCTTTTTGAATAGCATACATACACCAGGGACAGAAATTTGCAATGTCAAATGAACTCTCTTTGGCAGCTATTAGTCTCAGAATATTAGAAAAGCTTGGCTCATCCAAATGAAAGTCTTTGAGATGATCAGCATCCTCCTCCTACCAGTCAGTGCACTACTTACATAACTTGCAGGAGCTTGAACAGGAGGATTTGGCCTCTCAACCGCTTACAATATATCAGAGCGGTTCCTGTGACTTCACTCTCACACTGATGTCAATCAGCTGCTCCACTGTTATTCATTCTAAGCATGAAAGCAAACTGTGGGTAGAGCCTCTCCTTTTTCCATTGACAGCTATCAGAAGGGAGAAGGTTTGCAGCAAAAGTGCATCGGATACTTCTGCTTAGATTTTGCACTGAAGTATGCTGATTCTTCAGGACTCTGTTCAAATCTAGATTCTAGCTATCCGGTAGTGGTCAGGTGTGGGAAACTGGGGTTAGGAGGAGGTCTCTAGAGGAACTGCTGGCTCCATGAGTCTGATTGTGCTACAAAAGTCAAGGCAGTGACCTGCATAACTCTAACTGCCAGTCATGGGCTCAGGGAGTCAGCTAGTACAAGCTCTGGAATATAGTAGGTGCTAAGTAAATGTGAAATAATAGCAGGACCGTGAGAGCAGAAAAGGAGTGTACGTATGCTTCTGTATTGGTTGCAATTCAATTCCTTAGCTTAAGAAAAGAAAATAAGAAAGCAAAAGATAGATGTATAATAAGTCCTCACTTAAGGGCATCCATAGGTTCTGTGACTTTAAGCAAAACGACATACGATGAAACCAATTTTACCATAAGCTAATTGATATAAGCAAAGTTAAGTTCCTACAGCATCTCATCAATGTTATAATAAAATGACATCGAATGAAAAGGAAAGACATTATTCAAGGACTAGCTGTACTGGCACATATACGTGGCAAGTTGAAGGTGGGGCTAGTTTCAGGCAGGAGCAGATCAAGGGACATCGCTGAGGCGCTAAGAGCTCTGTCTCTCTCCATCTCTTGGCTTGCTTCCTGGTAAGCAGTGGCCTCACCCTCACCTTCCACAGACAGTCTTTCCCTGTGTGGAGGGGAATATGTTTGTCCCCAATCACTGACTACAGTTCTTTCATCTTTGTGACATGAAAGGCCGCATCCTTTTCCTCCAGCACCAAATCAGGAATGGCAAGAGAAGTTCTCTGACTGACCCGGACTGTATAAGAATACTGCCCCCGGGACAGGCATTATGAAGCAGAGAGAAGGAGTTCCATGACTACAGTCTTGGGGTATATATCTCTCATGCTAGGATCGCCTGATTTAGCAAATAAAAATGAATGTGTAAGTACGGAGTAAAGAATTATTTTCTGTGTATCTGAAATTTAAATTCGACGGGTGTGATATTTTTATCAGTCAATCCTCCAGTGGAGGCAGGATGAGAATTCTGTGAATAGAAACTCCCCAGAGTCACTGGCTAGAGAGGAAGAAGGATAAATCCACAAACGGTTAGATGGACAAAAACAGAATTGCCTCTGCAGCTCAGTTTCTCATTAACATAATCACAGAGATACACAAGAATTCAAAACTCGATAGAGAAACCAGAGAGAATACTATAAACCAATGTTTTTTAAAAAATGCTTCAAGGAATACTAGTCCAGTGGATGTTTATAGCACTACATATCTATGGTGAAACAGTTTTAGGAAAGACTAGGTAAACTCCATTAATCAGGGTTTCACTGAGGACTCTAGTTGCAGTAATATGTCAATTCCCATGATAAATTTCCCTGGAGGATGTGAATTTCCGCAAATGCAGCTGGCCATGGAAACCTTTTGGAGCAGCACAGCTCCTGGGGCTTGCATTTTGTGGAAATTACGAAGTCTGGGTAGCATTCTGCTTGTCAGTGGAATGGATACCACAAGCTTCACCTTTTAGATACAACAGGTATCCCCACAGAACAAAATTAGGGGGAGTATTGACCCTACTCAACTATTTCCAACATAAACTAGCATTCAGGGCCTGCAAATGTCCCAAGGTAACTGGGCTCATCCCTCCAATGCATGGAGACTGTGCCCTGAGCCAGCCTGGCGAAGTCCTAACACCTCTCAGCTTCTCTCCTGTCAGCTCTCTTTGCCTTGCAACATTTTCTCATAAGTTATAACTCCCAGTGTATAATGCAACAGCAAATATAGGGAGAGGAGTGCAGAATTCTGATTCCTGCAATGCTTAGCTACCTTGTTATACCTACTCCACCTTTATAATCACAAGTTCTCAGAAATTGGGACTTAAAGAGAATGTAAAAGGAGAACTAGGAGAATGGATCACATAATGACCTTCAGACACAAGCCAATCACTATGCTCATCCATTTTCATTCATTCTCTTAGTTGCTTCTCTACAACATCCCTATATCTTCTGTATAAAAGGAGTTTTCTGGCCAAGTAAGTTTAGGTTTTCTTATGGCCACTCAACAGATGCAGAAACTGAGCTCAGGGAGAATAGCTTGATAGAAATAATTTTACTCCATGGAAAGGAACTTGGAATAAATGGGCCCTACACCCCACACTTGCTGTTTTATACTATTCTCAGCCATGCAGTTCTCCACATCGCCAAGAAACTCTGCTTCTTACTTTAATGCTTGTCAGCCTCTGGCCCTCCATCAAATTTCTTCTAACAAGCAGCATGCAGGGAGTACCTGTTCCCTTGGCATGGCCGCCATGATCATTTGTATTATGTTTGATCTCAACACCCCATTGAAAGTTGGGTATTAGTGATCACCTGCCATGAAAATGAACCATTCGGGTCTCAATTTGAACATTCAAGGCACCTGTGCTCATTAGTAATTATAGATAATTGCATAGTGGAGGGTTTTTTAAAACTACTGCATAGTGAAGGCTTTTGAGAAATGGAACAATTAATTTCCTAAAACCTTACCAAGAGTGAAGTATGATGTCAGACCTCACATTGAAAAGTATTTGTAGGTAATTGAGCTTGGCTGCTTGTGAGGGGGAAAATAAATTATATTCTAGAGTCAGCTCCCTGACATGTCCCAGGCATGAATAACTAATTTTTAATGCTTTTAATGTTTTGTTCAGAGTTTACTCATTCATTCATTCTAGGAATACTTATTGAATGACTCCTACGGGCCAGGTGCCTTGTTAAATGATGGAGAGGCAATGACTCACTTGACTCATTCACTCATTCATTCAACAATTAGGTGATTACTACATGCAAAGCACTGGATATTCAAAACTGAATTATGATATGAAGCCCTAATTTGACAGTATGAGCCCATTCTCCTAAAGAAATATTCCTGCCCATTGAGCCCACAGTTCCATATCAAAGAAGTTTTCATAAAGAAATTATATTTCAGTTAGGAGTAATCTAAATGTTTATAAGAGGTGAAGAATGGTTCAATGACTGATGATAATCTGCAGTCATTAAGAAATATACCATAGAAGATATATATGGGGAAGTAATATATTAAAAAGGAAAAATGTGGTTATAAAACAACTCCAATCTTGCAAAATAAGTAAAACTTAAAGCCAAAAATTAAAACTACCATACTATACAGCAACCCCACCCCTGGGTAATTACCCAAAAGTATTGAAATCAAGGATCTCTTAACAGATGCCGGGTTTCACTGAGGCATCCCACGATTGTTGCAGCACTATTCACAGCAGCCAAAACGTAGAAACAACCTAAATGTACGTCGACAGATGAATGAATAAAGGAAAGGTGGTATATATATACAATGGAATGCTGTTCTGCCTTTAAAAGGAAGGAAATTCTGCAATGTGCAATGACATGGATAAACCTTGAGGACATTGGGCTAAGTGAAATAAGCCAGTCACAGAAAGACGGATACTGAATGATTTCACTTATCTGAGTTATATAAAATAGTCAAATTCATAGAACCAAAGGGTGGGATGATGGTTGCCAAGACCTAGGGAAAAATGGAGAGTTATTAATCAATGCAAAACTTAGTTGAGCAAGATGAGTAAACTCTAGAGATCTGTGCCTACAGTCAAGATTACTGTGTTGTACACTTAAAAAGTAGTTAAGAGGGTAGATGTCATGTTAAGTGTTCTCAACACAATAAAATACATTTTTTTAAAAAGATAAGCCAAAATGGTTGCAATGGTTAGAATCAGGAAGTACTATCGGGACAGTAGTTATGTTGAGGGTATTATTAGAGTATATTGTATCTGTTGCACTTTTCTGTATTTCCAAATTTCCAACAGTCAATATATGACTCTGTCATCATGGAATTAGGAGGGAGAGGCAAAAGATTTGGTGAAGTATAGAGGTGAAGGTTCTGCGGATCAGCCTTGGGAGATACAGAGCTGAGTCCAAACGTGATGATATGTCCCTAATGATGATAATGGCAAAGGCAATTCACAAGATCTCCCGGATGTAGAGAACCTCAGAGGTTGATTCCCTCTAGATCTCTGATTGTCATCCTCGGCTGCAGATCAACAGGTCTGAGGCTTTTGAAACATAAAAATTCTCAGGTCCATTTCCACAGCACACACCTTTCAGGAGATACAGCCTGGGGTAGGGCTGGGCAGCGGTAGTTTTCAGACCCCTCAGATAATTTATAATGTGCAAGAGGTAGGGATGAGAACCACTACACCACTGGTTCTCAGACTTGGCTGCACAGAGGAATAAACTGAGAGGCTTTACAAAAATACTCTCTCCTGGGTGCCATGCTGAGATTCTGATCTAACTGGTCTGGAGTGTGGTCTGGATTCGTATTTTTAAAAACTCTCCATGTGATTCAAATAAGCAACCAAGTTTGGAAATCATTACTCTATACCCTTGTACTTAAAGAGTGTAGAGGCCAGCTGGCTTAAAGGCCACCAGCATCGGCAGCACCTGGGAGCTGGCACAAAATGCAGAATCTCAGTCCTCACCATGTGCCTCCTAAAACAGAGTCTGCAGAGTAACAAAATACTCAAGGGGGTTGTGTGTCTACTTAGGTTTGAGAAGCACGGCCCTAGACCATCCCAGACAGGAAACATGGAGTCTCCAGCACACTTCAGCACACACAAGTCAAATTTCCACAGACCCCCATCTCTACCGCACCATTCCCATCCCTTTTGAAAGGGGGAAATCTAGTTTAGAACAGTTCTGCATCAGGTAAACGAGGCTCTCTCCTTCCCAGTCTATGTCCACATGCACCCAGCTGGAGGGCAAGCATCTGCTCCTCAGAGCTAAAAGACCCGGAATTTTTACTATTCCAAAGGACCACACTGAGTAGAAACAGAAAAACCCCTGAAGAGGATATTTCACCACCAATCAGCTTCAAGAGGTCTCCCCCGAGCCCCCAGATTCCCCCACAACAAAGCGAGCCGCTTTTAATCAGCAGCTGCCATTTCATCTGCATTTGAGAGGCCATGAATATGCAAGCCGGGTGCATGGGGTCTCAAGGAGAAGGAATAATCGGCCCCTTACACTTGATATTCCAGGCCAGGACGCTATTCTCCTCTGGCGCAAGTGCCACGAGCATTGTCCATTTAGAGCAAGATGAAAGGGAAGATGGAGTGCATTTTAAAGAGTCCAGTGTGCAATGTGATTACTTGATGATACTATTAAATTTCTTCTGTGTTTTGCAACCTCTCTAGAGAGGGGTTTGCCAAAGTCTCATGCCTCATTAGCCTTGAGCCAAAGCAGCCCTGTGCTTGTTTGGTGCGAGGTATGCAGCCAGTGCCTGTCAGTCTGTCGCCGGTGCCTGTCAGTCTGTCGCCAGTCCCATCTTGAACGATGGAGAGATGTGGGAGTTCTCTACAGGCAAGGTTAGCTGGGGCTGTTTATATATCCAAATCATCCAGATTTGGCCTCTGGAACACACCTTTTCTGTCACCAGCATTTATGTTCCTTACTTCCTCTAGGGAACCTCTCTCTCACCAGTTCTTAACTTGCATGATGCGAAGGGGATTGACTGGACCAAGCATGGGTGTGTGACTTAAAGCCAGCCAATCAGAGCATCTCATTCTCCCAGCCACAGGGAAATGGTCAGAAGTGTACATATGACCCAGTCAGAGTCAATGAGATTTTAAACTGTTGTGGAAAAAGGCAAGTGCTTACACCTGAGAAGATCTAACACCAGGCTGCCATAAGTCATCTTAACACACACAGGGAGACCTTGTCTGAGGCTAAAACCAACACAGAGTTAAGTGGAGCCAAAATCTAGAAGGAGACAATTCTGTTCTCCTGGGTCTCTTCATAGCTGAAGCCTTGAATCCTACGGAGACATGAACCAATGAATTTCCTGTTTTGTTTAAACCAGTGGAGGTAGGTTTCTATCACTTGCAAGCAAATAGGTCCTAACTGATAATGGACTGTTTTGTTCAAATCATGCCATGATACCACCTGAGGTTTTACTCATCACATCCCCTGTACTGAAGATAGGAGAGCATATCATTCACTGTTTTTCACAACAGCATTGTGCCAACCACTATGTGCCAACCACTGTTGGCTCAGGACAGTTCAGCCAACTAAAAGGCCAAAGTGCTTGCCCTTGTTGAATGAACTTCCATGGACTTAGATTCAGAAGGCTAAGGGGGAGGTCCCGTTTTACAGAAGAAGAAACCAACACTCTGAGACATTCAGCAACCTGCCCAAGTTCCCCTAGGAAACACGTGATAGAAATGGAATTCAAACCCATATCAGTTTGACTGCTTAGCCCTGTGTGAAAATCTAAGCCAGAGGTTGAAAACTAGCAAAGTCAACCCAGGTCATGCTAAAAGATACGTTTTGTTTGGATCATAAAGATTTTTTTTTTCAATTTAGAAGTATTAGCCATCATTAAAATTCTGATTTATAAATCATCCAGATTTCTAAGTAGTCTCGAGCAGTTGAAATTTCTGAGAGCAATATACTAGAATTCCCACAAGGCAACAATTGGCTGGAGTGAGAAGAGAGTGCCCCTTGAAACATGGCTGCATTATCCACTTTGCCCCAGGCTCCAAGTGAACCAATTCTCACTTGTGTTCCCTTCTTGGTTCCTGAGGGCTTGAGTTTGTGAGCCCTGCTGCAAACTTTGTGAGGGGAATCCTTCTACTTGCCTTTGTAAGTGCCAAATGTCCTATACCTATTATCTAGCACAGAATCAACGCTGGATTCTATTTACCATATGAGAACTGAGATTAGAAAAAGAAATTTTACTCAAAATGGTGCTGATGACCCAATCATCTTTATTATTAAATAAAAATTGCATGTATTTAAGGTATACTCTATGTTTTGATATACAGATACATAATAACACTCTTACTATAGTCAAGCCATGTCCTCACATAGTTACCATTTGTGTGTGTATGTGGTGAGAGCACCTGAAATCTACTCTCAGTAATTTTCCAGTATTCGATGCAGCGTTATATTAACTTTAGGGATCACACATCATACATTAGATCTCTAGACCCACTTGCCTTGACATTTGCATATGATTAAACCTCATGGAAGCAGAGCAGTCAGATAGAATCAACTCCAGGAAATATATGTCCCCCTGGTCTCTTTAATTTCTGGAGAGGAAACTGTAGTGTGAGTAGGGCTTTGCAAGTGCTTTAGGCAACCCATTGTTTAAGGTCAACAATATAGAGGAAAGCCCATAAAGTGATAGAAATAAACATGCCTCCTACTTGTCCCACAAGGAATGAAATGACAGATCAAAAGGGTTTGATCTGGCTTGCTCTCCCTCCTGGGAGCATGCCTATGCCTTTCTTCCCTTTTAGGTGTGTGTTTCCTAAACTCTAAGGGACCCTGTGAGACTTGCGACCAGGAGCAATGGGCAGCAGCAGCTCGTCCTGGGCTAATCCCCTGAATCTCTCTCCCAGGCCCCCTTTTCTCTGACTTTCCAGGGAGCCAAGACAGCCTGGTGTAGGCTCTCTGTTGTCGCTGCTTCTGTCCCAAGCCATTCCTTTGTTTCACTGTCCCCAGCTTTAATAAGAAAACAAAAGGGGGTCTTGGTCTGTTTTCATAGTGGGGAGAAAGAAAAACTTGTGGGAGAATACCCAATTTATTATTGAGCATTTGCTGTGTGCCAGGCACTGTGCTAGGTGTTCACGGTTCAAAGGTGAGTGAGACACAGTCCTGTCCAAAGAGAGCTCACACTCTAGAGAGCAGTGGAGTGAGGAGGTATGAAAGCACAGGATGCTATAAATTGTACAAGCGCTGTGATAGAATTGTGCATGGAGTACAGCGTTCACTTCCGGGCAGTGTCAAGAGTGTGAACAAAGAAGTGGAGGAGTAAGACAACAAAGCACGTTAGGGGGCCGTTAGCTGTGGTTGGAGCATAGGCTATGAAAGCGGACCAGGTTTACAGATTACATCAGAGAGGTCAGCACAGGCCAGATTATGATGAGTCCTTCATATTATATTGAATGGAATTATCAGAGGGGGTAAAGGCATAACTCTCGCATGACACAGACCTGGGTCAAATTCCTACCCCTCGTCTAATTTTCTGGGTGAACTTAAACAAGTGACATTATTTTTCTGAGCCGCGTTTTTCTCATCTGAGAAATAAGAAACTAGCAGTGCTTTACCTCATGGAGTTGTGACAATGATTAAATAAAATAATCTATTTAGATGTTTACCACAGTGCCTGGCACTGAATATGTGTTTAATAAATGTTACTGTGGGGAGCTCCTCAAAGGTGAGGCAGGGAGTCATAATTCTCCAAAATGCTTAATGTGCTGCAGGGAATCGAGAAAAGGGGATCCTGGAAGGAATTTGGTCCCTGAACCCCCTTAGGAGACAACCTCTTCCTCTTCCACCCCTACTGATGAGATGTGTCAGTACATAGTGAATACATGCATACACAGCTTTGAGAGCCCCAGACACGGAAATGAAGTTTCTGGTTTACTTTTCAATTTGCACTTTTATAAATGTGTTGGGGCTGTGGGTCACTCTGAATTATTCAGGAACTTTCTGAACAATGTCCATGACGGAATGGGTGTTTGAAATAGTGCTTTCAAGGGTGACATCATTTGGAAGTTATCAACAACACTTCCTCAGAGATACCAGGCCAAGCTGCAGCACTGTTTAAACAAGTGCTAATAATTTAAGCTTCTTGAAAATTAAAAGGGAAAAAGTGATAAAATTAAGATAGAAACAGTTTACATTTGCAATTTGCATTTGCAATCAGAAGTGCCTTGTGTGACATCTGCATGTACAAGAACTGAGAGGGTTGGGAGGGTGAGGAGTGGGTGGTGTTCCAGCTGGCATGGTGCCTGAAACGGCACTGTGATGTCCATTAACTCATGTAAGGCTTGAAGACTTAATGGTCTCTTTGAATTCTTATTTAAAATGTTAATATCTCTATTAAAAGGAAAAAACTTTCAAATAAGGATTGTTTTGTTTAATTCCAGCCATATTCTGCTTATGACTAAAACAAGTAACAGCAAAACTTTGGGAACAAATCAGCAGGGGTAAAGATACAATAGGCAAATGCAAAGCAACAACTGAAAGCATGAGTGGCAGTAATATTACCAGATAGAATACAGTTCGAGACCTAAAGCATAAATTTGCCAAAATGAGAGATTATAAAACAATAAAAGCTATAACCAATGAAGAAAATAGTATAGTAACAAAACTTTAGACTTCCGGTCAAGATGGAGGTGTGGATAGATACACTTTGCTTCCTTGCACAAACAAAAGAAGGACAACGACTAATTTAAAAACAAAAATAACCAGAACTGCTAGAAAATTGAACTGTATAGAAGTCTGACAATGAAGGAGTTAAAGAAGAAACATTCATCCAGACTGGTAGGAGGGACAGAGATGGGTAGCCAAGGTGGAAAGCAGGCACGGCAAGGCAGTAGCTGGCAGACCAGGTGGTCCCACATTCATGTGTGGATAAACTGGGAAGAACAACTGGGAAGTGAGACAGACTGTGTAACCCAGGGTTCCAGTAAAGGAATATAGAGCCTCAAAAGCTCTGGATGTAAAAACCTGTGGGGGTTGCAGTGGCAGGAGAAACTC
This sequence comes from Mormoops blainvillei, assembly GCA_004026545.1. Taxonomy (NCBI): domain Eukaryota; kingdom Metazoa; phylum Chordata; class Mammalia; order Chiroptera; family Mormoopidae; genus Mormoops; species Mormoops blainvillei. Next base: position 38,278 of record PVJD01003383.1, on the reverse strand, counting down.
CCAGTCTCACAGGAGAATCCATTGAAGGGACCCATGGGGTTCTAGAATTCCACCCACCTAGGAATCAGCACCAGAAGGGTCCAATTTGCTTGTGGTTAGTGGGAGAAGTAACTGAAAGTGGGGAGAGAGATGAGCAAGCAGTATTGTTCCCTCTCTGACCCCTCCCCAACATACAGTGCCACATGGAGTCAAGTGAGTTGCCCCACCCTGCTGAATACCTCAGGCTCCACCCCTTAGAATGTAACAGGTGTGCCAAGACAAACAAATATGGTCCAAATGAAAAAAAAGATCAAAACTCCAGAAAAAGAACTAAGCCACAAGGAGATAGCCAACCTATCAGATGCAGAGTTCAAAACACAGGTAATCAGGATGCTCACAGAAATGACTGAGTATAGATGCAAAATAAAGGAAGAAGTGAAGGTTATACACAGTGAAGCCTTACATCTTCCCTGTAAGATGAATATACAGGGAAACAACAGTGAAGGGAAGGAAACTGGGACTCAAATAAACGGTTTGGAGCACAAAGAAGAAATAAACATTCAACCAGAACAGAATGAAGAAACAAGAAGTCAAAAAAATGAGGAGAGGCTTAGGAATCTCCAGGACAACTTTAAATGTTTCAACATCCAAATCATAGGGATACCAGAAGAAGAAGAGGAAGAACAAGACATTGAAAATTTCTTTGAAAAAATAATGAAGGAGAACTTCCCCGATCTGGCAAAGGAAATAGACATGCAAGCCCAGGAAGCTCAGAGGATCCCAAAGAAGTTGGCTGGACCCAAGGACGCATACACCAAGACACATCATAATTACATTACTCAAGATTAAGGATAAGGAGAGGGTCTTAAAAGCAGCAAGAGAAAAGGAGACAGTTACCTACAAAGGAGTTCCCAGAAGACTATTAGCTGATTTCTCAAAAGAAACCTTACAGGCAAGAAGGTGCTGGAAACAAGTATTCAAAGTCATGAAAGTCAAGGACCTACATACAAGATTACTCTGTCCAGCAAAGCTATCATTTAGAATGGAAGGGAAGATAAAGTGCTTCCCAGACGAGGTAATGTTAAAGGAGTTCATCTTCACCAAGCCCTTATTATATGAAATGTTAAAGGGACTTATCTAAGAAAAAGAAGAAGATCAAAACTATGAACAGTAAAATGACAACAAACTCACAACTATCAACAACTGAACCTAAAAAACAAAAACAAAAAAACTAAGCAAACAACTAGAACAGGAACAGAATCACAGAAATGGAGATCACATGGAAGGATATCAGCAGGGAGTGGTAGGGGAGAGAAGGGGGAAAATGTACAGGGAATAAGAAGCATAATTGATAGGTACAAAATAGACAGGGGGAGGTTAAGAATAGTATAGGAAATGGAGAAGCCAAAGAACTTATATTATGACTCATGGACATGAAGTAAGGGGGAGGGGAATGCTGGAGGGAGGGAGTTTGCAGGGCAGAGGGTAATAAAGGGGAAAAAAAATGGGACAACTATAATAGCATAATCAATAAAATATACTTAAAAAATAAATAAAACTTTCCGCACCAGAGCATAAGGTAAAGAAATCAGTAACAACCTGAATGAACATGAATAGAGAAGCAGATGAATGGATTTTGATGTACCCTTAGAATGAAATGTTATATAGATACTAAAATGGATGAGTTACATCTGTATGTATTGGACTAGATCAGAGGCCTTCAACCCTGACTGCACATCAGAATCATCTAGAGAGTTTTTTGAAAGGCGATGTCTGAAGTGATTAAATAAGCCCGGCCTTTGGAAGTATTTAAAAACTCCCAATATGATTCTAATACACAATTAGAGTTGAGACCCACCAGATTAGAGGAATGTCACTGATATAGTAAGTAAAAAAGCAATAAAAAGAGGAAGAAAGAAAGAAAGAACATATCAACAGAAGAAAAAATAAGAGAAAAACAACATAAATGTGTATAATTTTGTATATCTCTGAGTGTTGTGAAAAATGAAAAAAAAGATATATGATAGCAAAAGTAAACATTGGTGATCTAATTAGGAGGACAGGACTTTGGAGTACAGGAAGGTTAATCACTGGATTTCCTTATTTGTTATTTTGTGTAATTTGACTTATCATGACAAGCATGAACTATCACATAGCTTTTAAAATTTAATCATTCAAATTAAAATATTTTAAAACTAAAAGTAGAAATTTTAAAGGGAAAATAAAGATTTTTTTCATACATACAAAGGCTGAAAGAATTCACTAGCTAAAGATTTATACTACAAAAAGCAGGAAAGAAATTATTTTAGGCAAAATGAAAGTGACACCAGAAGAATTTGTATCTATAGAAAGAAATGAGGAGACTCAGAAATAGTAAGTACATAGTTAAATACCCTCATATGTAAGAATTTTCCTTATTTATAAAAATCTCGTAAGATAATTGAGGCAAAAACAATAAGAATATATCATGAGATTCATAACTTATGTGGAAGTATAATATATGACAAAAGTAACACAAAGGTAGGTAGCAAGGAAATGGAAATGTAGTGAGATTTTTACATCGTATGGGTGGTATAATATTTCTTGAACATAAACTATGATAAGCTAAAGATATATACTATAAATTGAAAGGAGCCACTGGAGAAACCCCAAAATGTTTTAGCTAATAAACCAACAAAGACACAAAACAGAATCATAAAGAAAACTCAATTAAACCAAAGAAGGCAGATTACTAGGAAAAAGAGGAAGTAAATAGAAAATAACAATATGGGAAATTTTAATCCAACTATGTAAATAACCACATTAAAGGTTAATGGGTTAAGTGCCCCCAATTAAAAAGCAAAAATTATCAGATTAGATGAACAAACAAAATCCCACTAAAACCTAAGTACATGGAACCTCTTTAAATATAAATACTCAAACAGGATAGAAATACAGGGATGGGAAAGATACACACAACAATATTAACAAAAAGAAAGATTGATTAGTTACAATAATATTGAACAAAAACTATTACCAAGGAAAAAGGAGGGTAATTTCATAGCGATAAAGGGATCAATTCATCAAGACCTCATAAAGATCTTAAAGGTGTATGCAGCTGATAACAGACCGAAATACATGAAGCAAAAACCGGTAGAACAAAAGAAGGAAACAAAGTACCCAAGTATAGTGAAAGATTTCAAAAGCTCTCACTCAACAATTTATAGAACATGTAGACAAAGAATCAGCAAGGATATTAGATTAACTAGAATAATACTTTCAACTGACTTGGCCAAACTGATATTTATATAACGCTCCAGCCAACAGCAAAATACACACTCTTTTCAAATACAAAACATTTAACACGATAGGCCATACTCTTAAACATAAAGAAAACAAAAAGCCTCAATGACTTCGATGCAAAGTATGTTCTCTGGCCACGATGGAATTAGAAATGAGAAACAGATAGCTGGAAAAGATAACTGGAAAACCCCTTCATATTTGGAAACTAGCAAACCCCTTAAGAGAAAGCTGGTCAAAGGATTAGACGATATTTTAAGGTGGATACAAATAAAAACATAAGGTATCGAAAGTTGAGGGATTCACCAAAAGCAGTGTTCAGAGAGAAGTTTACAGCACAAAACACCATACAAGTGTTTGAGAAGAAAGATCTCAAATCAATGATCTCAGCTTCTACCTGAATAAACTAGAAAAGAAAGATTGAACTAAATCCACAAAGTGCAAGAAGTAATACAGTAAAGAAAAGAATAGAAATCAATGAAAGAAAAATACCATATTTTGCCATGTACTATGCATACTTTTTTGCCCAAATTTTTGAGGGAAAAACAAGTATGCACATTATGCATGGGTAGTACTAATTCTGTATCTATATAAATGTTTTTATTCTTTTATTTATGCTTATCTGTTAAAAGTGTAACTCTAGAAAGCAATAACAATATCTGTATGTAAAATAATACCCTGGAATACAATAATTGGTTTTGTTTCTAAATATAATTAAATAAAAAATTGAATTAAAAAATTAAAACAATAGATTTTTTTTCCTAAAAATTTGGGCCAAAAACGTGGGTGCACATTATACACAGCAAAATACAGTATATTAAAACTAAAATTTGGTTCTTTAGAAAGATCAATAAAGTTGATAAACTTCTAGTCAAATTGATCAGGAATAAAAGAGATATAAATTACCAATATCAGGAATGAGAGAAGCCATCACTATTGATCCTACTATCATTAAAGGGATAAGAAGAGAATATTATAAACACCTGTATGCCAATACAATCAATCAGTCAAATGAAATGGGCAAATTCCTTGAAAACCACAAATAGTCAAAAAGCTCACTGAAAAAAAGCAGATCTGAATAGCCTTATATCTACTAAAGAAGTTAAATTTATAGTTTAAAAACTTCACCACAAAGAAAACTCCTTGCCCAGATGAATTCACTGGTGAATTCTATCAAACATTAAAGGAAGAAATAATACCAACTCTATTAAAAAAAATAAAAACTCTCCTAAAAATATACTGAAGGATAAGGAAACTTCCCAATTCATTCTATGAGATCAACGTTACGCTGATTCTAAAACTGGAAAAAGACATTAGAAAAAAAGAAAACTATAGACCAATATTCCTCATGCACACAGACACAAAAATTCTTAACAAATTTGAGCAAACTAAACTTAACATTTAAAAACAAGATAATAATCATACCAATGTGGTGTTTATCTCAGGAATGCAAGCTTGGTTAACATTTGAAAACCGATCCATGAAATTCACTGAAAGAGCAGCCTACAAGAAAAAAACAAGGTAAAATCACTTAAATAATAGATGCAGAAGAACAAACATCCATTCATTATAAAAACTCTGAAAACTAGGATAGAATGGACCATCATCAGCTTGATAAAAAGCAACCATTAATAATCTACAGTTAGCACCATGCTCAACAGTAAAAGATTCTCTGCTTAATGGTAAAAGACGCTTTCCCCTCTAAGATCAGGAACCAGGTAGGTATGTCTGCTCTCACCACTTCTGTCCAACCTTATACCAGATGTTCTAGCAGTGCAATAAGGCAAGAAAAATAAATTAAAATCATCCATATTGGAAAGGAAAAAGTAAAACTGTCTTTCACAGAAATGGTTATCTATAAGGAAGAGTTTATAGAATCTACAAAAAAACTACTAGAACTAATAGGTGAGTTTAACGAGGTTTCTAGATATGAGGTCAATATATTCTAAGTGTTAGTTTTGTTTCTATATACTGGTAGTGAATAAATGGAAGTTAAAATTTATAAAACAATACTATTTACAATAAAACCACAAATATGACATACCAATAAATTTGACCAAAGTTGTACAAGACCTGTACACTATAAATTACAACACATTCCTGAGTGAAATTAAAGAGCAGCTATGTTTATTGACTGAAAGGCAATATTGGTAAAATGTCATTTCTCACACTGATGTATAGAATCAATACAAACTCATTCAACATCTCAACCAGCTTTATTTATGTGAAATTGAACAGCTATTTCTGAATTTCATATAGAAATGCAAAGGTTCTAAACTGCTAAAATAACTTTGGGAAATAAAAACAAAGCTGAAAAACTTAGAAGCTTTCAATACTTACTATAAATTACTGTAATCAAGACAGTATGGTATTAGCCAAAGTGTAGACACGAAAATCAACAAAACAGAATAGAATCCAGAAATATGTCCACATATATATGGTCAATTGACATATAACATTGTGTAAGTTTAAGGTATACAATGTGTTAATTTAATATACTTATATATTGCAAAATGATTATCACCATAGGGTTAGTTAATACCTGCATCACATCACATAAGTACTATTTTGTGTGTGTGTATGTGATGAGAAAATATAACATCTACTCTCTTACCAAGTATATAATAGAGTATTACTAATTGTAATTACTATGCAATATATTAGATACACAGGACTTAGTCCATCTTAGAGCTGGAAGTTAGTACTCTTTAACCAGCATCTCCACTTTTCCCCATAGTAAATGATGTTGACAAAGAAACCAAAGCAACTCAACAGGAATGAAAAGGAAGCCGCAGAGTAGTAGGAAAAACTTCCGAAGCATATATACGACAAAGAACTTCTGTGGAGAACATAGGAAGAACCCCTACCAGTCAATACTATGAAGGCAAACAACCCAGTATAAATATTTGATCAAACAGTTCACCAAAGAAGATATACGGAAGGCAAATAAGCATATGGAAAATTGCTCAATACTATCAGTCCCTGAGGAAATGTAAAATAAACCACACGGAGACACCACTACATTCATGCTGGAATGCCTACAATTTAAAAGGCAGATCATATCAAGTTTCTGTGACGATGGGAAGAAACCAGAAAAAAGTTACAACCACCTTGGAACCCAGTCTTCCTGTTTCTTTAAAATTTAAACACTCAACTAATGTGTGATCCAACCATTCTACTGCTAGGTATGAACCATGGAGAAACTGAGGCACAGAAATACCTGAAAAATTTACCATCATGTGGATAAATGAATAAGTGAAAGATACTAGACAATAAGGGTGTGTATTCTATTAAGCCACTTACATGAAATTCTGGAAAATTACAAACTGATCTATAGAGTCAGCAGGCCCATGGTTATCTGGGGAAGGTAGGAGGAGGAGAAAGGCATTACAAAGCAGCATGAGCAAACTTTTGGGGGTGATGGACATGTTAATCATCTTGATTGTGGTGATTCTTTCACAGATGCATAATAATGTCCCAATTCATCAAACTGTATGCTTTAATATGTGGTTATGGTAGGTCAATTATACTTCAATAAAGCTGTAAAAACTGCAATCCCCAGTGCCATGTTCATATATGCTGATTAAGTAGTAATAGGTAAAATGCAAGAATCAGCCTTTTTAACAGGCCTCCCAGGACATGCTGATGTAGGTGGTCCCTCAACCGCACTTTGAAAACTGCTGCTCCAGGAAAATACATCTCTTCGCTCCACCAGTCCAGCCTGGGGTCCGGTCTGCTAGGCTGTCGCTTTGCCCCAAGCAGCCAGGCAGGCGGGACTCCCATAACTGAAACCTGTATCTGCACTTTTCTGCCCTCGGTTTCTCTCTATGCTGGTTGATATACAAGTTCATTTTTCTCTCCTGTCACTTCTTGTCTAGTGTTCCTACCTGCCCTATCATCAGTCCACTAATTCTGGTTTGCCTTCCTCAAAAGTCTTCCCCTTGTGTTTTTAAACTTCTCATTCCCCGAAACACTCCCAAAATTACCAGAGCCCTCCCAAAGCTTAAGCTGGAAGAGTCTTCCAACTAAGAGAAAAAGCATTACAAGCTTCCAAAATTAATACATACGAAAGATGCTCTTTTCGCCTGTAAAGGCTGGAAACAAAGCTCAGGCTAATGGGAAGGTGTCGATGGCTCTTAAAACACTTTTTCCCCCCACAAATTTTTGTGTCTCTTTTTTTCACTGCCTCTATTTTTGAGATCTTGTGATTTGAGGCCAGTGGGCAATACCAGCACACATTGTATTAGTATAGAAAAAGTGCTTTTTTTAAAAAAGAGTAAGAAATGGGAATAAAAACACAACAAACATTTTAAAAAGGCTAAAAGCCATATGTAAGCTTAATGCATTTTGCCTTATCAGTAGATATCTTTGTGTGTATTAAAAGCGTTTGTTTTTCTTGTTGTCGTTAGCGAACCACTTCTGTAGATATTTTTAAATTAATTTAAACAAGGAGGTGATTCGACTGAGGTGGTTTTAGTGCTTTAGTGGCCTTCATACGTAAGCCAAAACCTAAGGCTGCACTGCCTCAAGGTTAAGAAATTCAAACTAATCACAAACAACCCACTGGGCTTCCCAAATAAGGCGACTGCTTAAGCTACAGCTTAATCAAATAATTCCCTCACTTTGCTTACCCCTCTCCTCCGTGAAAAGTCTTTCTCCCACGAGCTCCTGTTGGTGGCGCACTCCTAACCACTTCCGGTTTGATGCTGCTGATTCACATAGATTTTTGCTCAAATAAACCCTTAAAACTTTTACTGTACCTCACATGATCTCTTAACAATATCAAGACAGTGCTCATTGCCACTCCACTCTACCTTTCCCGGCTTTTCCCTCTGAACTGACTCCATCCTTCCTCTGGTTTGTTTGGGCTGTCAGCCCGGCGTGACCGCTTTGTTTGAAAGTCACTTTGTGGGCACCTGGACCTCTGCTGTCAGGGAGAGCTGGCAGGAAAGTCTCTTTCTCAGAGGCAGGGGCAGCATTAGTGCCCTCTGGGCCACTAATTTGTCTCTTCTGCCCCTGAGACAATGAAAACCTAATTTGGAAATTTGCCCTGGCTTTGCCTCAGTCAAAAGAGAGCTTTATTTACATAACAACAGTAATCCTATAAACTGATTGACTGCTTCTAATTTGCATAGTGCTTCTGGGTCCATTACAGTGATGGTATCAGTCAGGAGTCTGTGTTGTAGGTACCCAGAACTCTCAGCTCGTGGAGCTAAGCAAAAAAGACAAAAAAAAAAAAAAAAATGGACTTACATAACCTAAAAGTGCAAGAGTAGAGTAAATTTCTAGCATCTTGATGCACGGGCTTAATTGGGTACTCCTTCATTTCTCCCTATTACTTGACTTCTCTACCATCCACTGGGCAATCTTCAGTCTCAAACTCCACGTTTTCCTCTCCCACCCTCTCCCGCTCCCCTTACTTCACAACAGGTTTGTCCTGAGAGCACTCCCTCAACAAACCATTTGCACAAGAACCCTAATGCAATCTCTGCTTTTTAGGCAACACAACCGAAGGCAGAGGAGAATGGCATAGGCATGGTAAGCTGCAAAAATGACAACTTCAGTAACGATAAAGACGATGAACTTGCCATGTACTGTGGATCCTGACATGTACTCATCACCATGCTATGTGTTTCACGTGTACGTTTTGATATCCTTGCTATAGCTTCAGAGGGCAGCCATTATTGCCTTTATTTTGCAGAGGTTTAGAGACAACTGAATTGCCTCAGTTCCTATTGCTAGGAGCTAGCAAAGCTGCCCTTGAGCCTACTATCCCTTTCTGCCAGTTGCTACTGCTCAGAGACCAGTGCAGTTACTGCCTCTCTGCCTAGCAACATAACACACCTCCTCTATCTGCCGTGTTCTATGTGGCAGAGACTTTTTTTGCTAAGCCTTTATACGCATCATCTCATTCAATTCTCACAACAGCTCTTAGAAGTGAGATCCTGGCATATTATCCTTTTACAAACTGAAACGTGGAACGGTGAATGAGCCTCCCGAATGTCACAGGGCAAGGAAGGTGGTAGAGCACAGATTTAGAGCCAAGTGTCTGACTTCAGGGCTCACACCCCTAAACTCCACCTTCCTGCTCTTGTTCAAGTTCTTCCAAAATGCCCTAAGGAAACAAACTTCACCCAGCTATGGGAAAACTAAAACAGGGAAGGCTTTCCTCTTCTTCCCCTCAAGCCTGACTTTCTAGACATGTAAGAAAGTGCTAATAACTCTAGGTCATTAACCCATAACTCCTAATTTAAATTAATTCCAAAAGTCACCAGAGATGAATATGAAATTGTCTGTCTACTTCATATATTGATGACCTGGACAAAAAAAAAAAAATGAGACCTGTGTTTAAAATTGGAATCCATTTTCTTTAGTTCCACAAAAAGAAGTTGGCTTATTTTCCTTTTAATAATCAGCACAGTTTCCCTAATCCTTCCTTTGTTGTCTGGTTCTCTCTGAAAGTAGGCTCCGCCAGAGGAGGGACTATGTCAGTCTTGGTCACCACTGTCACAGTGCTTGGCACTGTCATGGCATGTGGCTGGTTTTTAAAATATGTCTTTGAATAAACTAATTTTGAAAATGAAAGGAAATGGTAACCTCATCAGGTTGTCACTGAGAGAGAAACTTCCCTTTGAAAGGAGCTAAACAATAAGGTCAGAGGTCTTCAAACCCCTCATGATTCTACCAGTGATTAAAAGCCTGTAGTTCCATTATTTTGTTCTGTTCTGAGGGTTTCCAGAACTTAATTCTGTCTTGTAAATTGAGGTCAGAAAGATGGTAGAGAATCAAAATCCTCTGGGCTGTTTCTCTTTTCCTCAGACTTCAGTTGCCATCAGCACTGTCTTAATGAATCTCCACTCTATTAAATTGTTACTCGGTCCTAAAGCAGGTCATTTGTAGCCTCTTCCTCAGAACAGAAGGCAGCCCGCAGAAAAGAATAGGAAAACATAGTAGAGGCAGAATGAGGTTAAGATGTAGTTTTCCAACTGTGGAGTCTCATTTAATTAACTCTTTCAGAGCCAAGAGTGCTCAGATTGCAAGTTCACAGTGTCAGGGAGATTGTAGGTGGTGGAACTTCCTATGTGAGGCTGTCCAGAACTGGACATGGGAGGAAGGTCAGGGACTGTGACTATATTTGGAGAACTGAATATCTTGCCCTTGGGAGCGTGGAGAACATAAACTTCTTGAGCTGACTCAGTTCGGGTGGGAACTAATTCATCTTATTCTTTCCATCACTCAACCACTGTGCTCCCATCAGTTTCCACACCTCCTCTAAACTGGCCTGCCTGGCTGCAGCCTCAAAGTCCATCCCTCCTTGCAATCTAACAGGAATAATTATTTAATGAGCATCAACTTTATTCAGATACTCTAAGCTCATTACATAGATTAACGTGTTTAATCTTCACAACAACATAATGGGGTAGATAAGATTATCATCTTCATTTTGCGTAAGGGGAAAAGGAATTTAGGGGAAGGAAATAGTTTGCCCCAGGTACAGTGAGATCAAAGACAAGGCTGTTCACCTGGCTTCCTGCCTCCAACCAACACCCATGTGGTCTCTCTAAAGCCTCACCTGACCTCATCCCTCTATTCACTTTCTCTGATTCTCTGCTACCCAATTAATGAAGTCCAGCTCCATAAGCTAGTAGGTTTCCAAACTGGGATTGTCGAGGTCCCCATTTTATCCCTGACTCCCTGACACTGTTTCCAGTATACCCCATTTCTTACAAACTTCTCATTCTGTTTCATACACACTATTGCCCTTCATACCTCAGCACATTTGCAGATGCTGTTCCTCTGCTTAGAATGTCCTCTTCTTTCCCAACTGCAGAATACTGAGGTATCATCCAAAGCCTCAAAAGTTTATCCTCTATAAAGCCTCATTTGACTGTCCAAAAAGAGTTTCATCTCTCTCCTTCTTTGGCTCTCACAGAATTTTTGCCAAACACCAGTGTGTCCTCTTATAAGGCTTGCTCAGGGACAGAAAAGGTGGTATATTTGTCTTGATATTCAGAATGCCTATTTCAGTATTTTTCAGCTGCCGGCGATTTTATCTCACCTCTAGGGGACATTTGGCAATTTTGGGAGATGTTTTTGTTGTCACAGTTCAGGGAGAGGGAGTGCTGCTGGCAGCTAGCAGGTAGAGGCCAAGGATGCTGCTAGCTTCATAAAAGTATACAGAGTCCCACACAACAGATTATCTAGTCCAAAAAGTTAACATTGCTGAGGTTGAGAAACTCTGGCTCATCCCAGAGCCTGGTTATATAGCAAGCAAATTGACTGGTGTGTCTATTTGAGCAAATATAGCCAGGAACCTCAGTCATGATGAGTGTTTGTGTTAGACAACCCAGGCTCTACCCTTGAGAACCCAGCTGAAAAATCCAAACACAATCAAAGACCTTAAAGTCAATGAATCTGCTGTGGAACAAAAATCCGAGATGTATGTGTTCTTCAGTCTTTTTCGCTGATCTGGAGCTGTGAAGATCGGCACTCACTTGGTATAGACAGGGTACCCTGTATGGCAGGAAATATAAATGAACTCCATTCAGAAGGCAGAGCTATTGTGGGGAGGAAGAAGAGAGATGGAAGTGGTTGAGTAGTGTGATCTCATGGCTGTTTTAGAGTATTTTATACGAGACGTATTTAGCGTATTTAGATGAACACGTCTAGAGAAACAAAGGCTGTGTTGTGTGGAGATGTTTTGAGCAGAATACTGAGAAAACCCCAGCCCAGTGAAAAGAAAATTGTGGCTAATAATGAGTAATCAGGCCCAACAGTAGGGATTTAGGAATATTTCTCAAATTAACAAATGGACGAGTCATAATTATGCAAGAATTTTTCCTGAGTGGCTATATATAATTTAATATCCAAACTGGGAGACTTTTGAAAGTCAAGGGGGTATTGTTCATAACTGATCTGTGACAGGCATAGACTGAGGCTTCCCCAGAAATTGGAACTTACTATAATCATATGCAAGTTTCCGGTTTTATTTCTTCTTAGGCCACAGGTAGCGCATACATGGCATGTATAGTGCTATTTCTTCTTCCTCTGCCTATAGTGGGTATTACAGAGCTCCTCCCCTCTGAAGTAATGTGTGGTCTTAAAATCATTCTCAATAGAGCATCCTAACCCTTCTTACAAATTGATGGGCATTGACATAAGAGATCAGACCTGCTGTGGGCAAGCATCCCACTTAGATGCCCCGCTGAGATCCTCACTGTCTTTATTCTCCTACCACTTATCTCCTCTTTGGAATTCCCATTCTCAGGACCTAAAATTCCAGCTTTTCAAGATCCCCATAAAAAGTCAAGGTCCTTTAAAACATAACTTACAGAGCTATTTGAATATCTTTTTGTGTTTTTTTGTGTTAGTGCTATATGATGTTTTATCAATTTGGTGTCTAGGGTCAATTAGGCATAAATATTAAATATGTTTTTCAATGAAGGTTAATAAAATGTAACCCTCAAATGGATTTCTGCTTGTTAGAAGTTGTAGGGTTTGATTAACATGGTCATGTTTTCTAGGAGAGATTCCAGCTTTTATTTTGGCAAATACATCAGGTAATTTCAGCATGGCTATCAGCTACTAAAATGAGTGGGATGAACCAAAAGCTATAAGCAATTACTAAGAGACCCATCTCCCTCTCTGAATATTAATGTTTAGTCATTGAGAATGTGGTGGGGCACGGTCAGGGGGTGTGGTAGGGAACTTATCAAGGGGATACACCACTTCCATTATTTCAGCTGTAGTGGAGATCAGTTACCTGGAAACACAGCTGACTCAAGACATCTATTTTATTTAGTAAAACATAAATACAAGTTGCTAAAATTGTTCTTTAATTCAATAAGATTTCCTGTAAATTGCTATTTGGGAAACTCTTAGTGATGTGTGTCCACTAAAACTTAACCTCGGGCCTCAAAATTGGGCCTTTGTGGATCCCTATCGGTGTTACAGGGTTTGTATTACTCAACAATAAACATGGTATTTGTGATAACTCAAGGTTGTTTATTGTAAATTAAATATCTATTGCAAACTAAAATGCCATTACACATGTAAAACATTTAATATTTTATTTGGTCCACATAATATTTTAGAAATTATGTTTTAACATTTTCAGCTTCTAAAAATCTAAAAATCAGGGATTTTAACACTTATTAGAAGCCAATTTTAAAACTTTTTAATAACCCACTTTGAAAAAATAGACTGCCAGTCCTGTAAAGATATTCACAGTTGTACCTCGCCATCCTCCTTTACTATGTTTCCTTCTTGGCCCTTTGAGCTATTTTAGCTTGCAAATCCTGATTCAGGTTCATAAGTCAATCACAAAGGAAGCAACCATGAAATTGAAGATGTAGTCGTCCAAGAGTGTATTTTAATTTAAATTTAACAGAAACCAAATGCTTCAGGCTAATGATGAGCGTTACCCAGCTCTTTCAATGGAAAACACACACACATTGCTTCACAACGAGTTCTTTCATTCCACGAAACAAATGTTTGCTGAGTACCTACTGTGTGCCAGAAACAATGCCAGGTTTTTTGATACCAACATCAACTTGATCACCGCTTTCAAAAAGCCCACAGATAAGCAAGGCAAATACACCAGGTAATTGAGCAATACACAGAATTGCTCAGCTGGGGGATGTGTTATGGAAATTCTGGTGTGAAGCACCATCTCTAGAGTTTTAAAATGTACCTTGTACCTAGTCAGTCTAGGTGGCAGAGGCAGGTTGAATAAATCTATAAGTTTATAACTGCCTTTTTCTTTTAGACTTGAAGAGATCTTTCAAGGCCCTGTCCGAGTTATGGCCACAGAAAGAAGAAAACTGCTCAGTGACACACACAAGGCCGATCGGCTTACATCACAGGCAGGGCTAGAATTTGAGAGCTGCGCAATTTTATTTTCTCAGGAGAGATGCAGATCGCTACCCACTGGCTTGGAAAGTGGGTCACACTCCATTGCTGATAGATACAGAAAATATTATCGCTAAAATTTTACTTCAGGCCACTGCTATGTAGTATCTATTGTTTTCAGCTCCTCTGAGATCATTATGGTGGGGGTTGGGGGAGAGGGCTGAAAGACATTTCTGTCTTGTGGACATTCAAATAGAATATCTGGCCTAAATAATGATTATTTGTGTGGTTTTGGCTCAACCTGGAGGTCAGTCTTTAGTGTGACATCACAAGATCGTTACACTGAAATCAAGGTGCGTGTGGTCAAGCTGATCCAATTTGTGTTTGACAAAATGCAGAATGAGAAAGCTAATCCCTAGAATGAAAGAATCAAATTGAGAAAGATATCACTAGACTGGAACATTGGTCACAAGCCAAAAGATGAGTGTTGATAGAGATAAATTTTGCTTTAAAAAATCAATTGCTCAGGTAGAGAATGGAGGGCATTAGGCTTGGCTGTGGTTCCCATGAGAAGGACCCAGGATATCTTAGAGGCCGGTGTGAGCCAAGCAACACAACACCCTAAAAGGATGTTGCTGAAGAAAACTCTTTTGGTTAATTAATAACAAAACTCTAACTCAGATTGATTAAAGCCAGACAGAGAACTTGTGAGATCATAAACCAAAAAGCCTAGGAATGAACTTATAGAATGTTCATCATTTTTTAATGTGTAATGAACAACTTCCAAATCTCAGTGGTTTTCAACAATACAGGTTTGCTCTTCTTTCTCATAGGTCCCTAGGGCAGCTACGTTGAAGCTGGGCTTGGCTGAGCCAGACTGGACTCAGGACTTGTGCCTGGATTTGACCGCTCCATGGGTCATCAGCCTGGAGCCCAGCCAAAGAGGGCGTGGCACCACGGCAGGGTCACCGCATGTTTGATCACAAGAGCTTAAAAGGGGTCAGTGGGAAGACACGCTTTAAGTTGCCGCTGGGAACTGGCAACCAGCGCTCTTGTGCACATTCCGTTGGCCATAACCAGCCATGTGCGGAGCTGGGAAATATAATCTAGCCTGTTTATCAGGAGGTATGGCGGCTTCATGATGAAGGACGTGAATGTGTAATTCTAATGCCCAGAGACTGATTAAATCTCCCACAGTCTGGCTTCAGCACATCGGGATCCAGGAACACGGATGCCGTCTACAGGACTCATTTCTATCGCCTCTCTGCTTTCTGCTATGTTGACTTGGAGTACGGGAACCATCTACTCTCACAGCTACTGTCTACATTAACAAGACTTTACCATTTCACTGTCTTCATCAACATAATTTTACTTTTCCAGAAAACTCTTACCTAGTGAGATAAATGTTGCAAATTACTTTATTATTCATCCAAGAAATGTCATAAAAGACCCTTCAATTCTTCCATAGACAGCACTAAACAATAGTTTGTACCCAAGACTCTGAATTCCTTATCTCAAATTTCTCATCTTGCTGTGTCCATCAATCCTGTACTGTTATATTACAATCCTTGCTAATTCTAACGAAGTCCCCATGTTAGAGACTCACCTTAAAGCAACTTCAAAACTTCAATAAATATCTCAATTTTGTCCTTGCCCCTTTGAGATGCTACTAGATTTATCAAGGCAGCGCTCTTCCCTATAGTGTTAAAAGCTAACTCAACTCGTCTTATCAGCAAATCGTTTTGGTGGTATCTCAGGGAGCCAGCGTCCCTCAGGCTATCACCGTAAGGTGGCAAAAACACCTACCAGCCCCTTCAGGTTGTTGGTATAAAACCTGAACGTTCCTAAAATAAAAGACAAAGAACATTTCTTGGGAGCTACAGAAAAAGTCCTAGTAAGACTGTGGCAGTCCCAAGTCAAATCGTACACCCAACTGTAAACCATTCAGGCTCAGGGGCTGCTGTGCTCTGACCAGCTGTGCCTGGATCTCTTGGCTCCTTCTAGAAGTGAGCATGTAGTTAAACCTCTCCTGAATCACATGGCGTGAAAGGAGGGCAGGTGAGGTCACCCAGAAGATAATCAAGCATTTGATACCAGAAGAAGGGGGAATGGATGTTGAACAGATAAAAAATGAGAGATATTCGCTACACCATTTTAGCCAATAGATATGACTGGGTCCCACATAAGAGGGGAAAAGCTTTATTGTACTGCTTAATACTGATCTCTGTACGCTGTGTGTATCCAGAAGAGAGAGTAACGGTAGTAATGGGATGGACGCCGATTTAATGGTGAAACCTGCACAGTTTATCCTGAATAAGAAGAAGACTTGAAATGTATAGAGGTGAGTCAATCTAATTTACACCTGATTCAGTTCAATTCAACCCACAAACATTGGGCTTTGCTATGAACTAAATGGATGTACCTCCTCCACCACAATTCATATATTGAAGCCCTAACCCTCAGTGTGACTGTACTTGGGGTAAGGAAGTAAATAAGGTTAAATGAGGTCAGAAGGGTGGGGACTGGATACAATAGGACTAGTGTCTTTGTAGGAAGAGACATCAGAGAGCCCTCTCAGTGTGTGTCCACCCTGAGGAAAAGCCACATAAGGACACAGAGAGAAAGCAGCTCTCAGCACGCCAGGAAGAGAGCCCTCATCAGAACCAAGTCACAGGAATTTTGATCTCGAACTTCTAGACTTCAGAGCTGTGAGAAAATGAATTTCTGTTGTTTAAGCAACCCAGCCTGTGGCATTTTGTTATGGCAACCTGAACTGACTAACATAGGTTTCAGGTTAACTTAATACATAGTATTCTTTCATTCCAGTAAGTAGTTGACAACTTCTCTACTAGATCCTGACCATAGCAAAAATCCTATGCCCGATACTGGGGTAGATGCTAGAGCAAGATCACATGTTGACCTCAACCACTTGGACTGGCAGGAAAAACTATCCAAAATTTAGAAATAAGGCATAGCATATCCTGTCACTATCATGTCACATCATTGTTTAACAGTTCTGCTCACTCAAGATTTGTTTCATTGTCTTAGAGAATATATCTGTACTGGGTTTACTTTTTATTCTTCAATTAGAGATCAAGGGTGTTATGTCATCTTATAAATTTCTCTGCAGTGGAAAAGAAGTTACATGTCATCTTATAAATTTCTCTGCAGTGGAAAAGATAGCTCTAAAGGTTACAGTCCTATCCTCTATAGAACATTACTCACCAAAACAATTTGCTGATCAGACAAAGCTGCATTAGTTTTTAGCACTATAGGGAAGAGCACTACCTTGATAAATCTAGTAGCATCTCAAAGGAGCAAGGACAAAATTGAGGTATTTATTGAAGTTTTGAGGTTGATGTAAGGTGGGTCTCTAATGTGGGGGCTTTGTTAGAATTAGCAAGAGTTATAACAGTGTAGGTTACTGTTCTATCATCCTGTAGAACATTACTCATTTTTGTCTCTAACCTAACAGTCTTATTCTAATATTTTCTTTTTATAATGCCTATAAATACCCAGTTCTTCAAAATGTTCTTTGAACAAGTTTTACCTTTTTACCTATTCCTTCATTAGAGAGTAAAATAAAATTTGGCATCCATTTGATTTATATTTGCCTAAAAATCATGTCTTTAACTTTTTGAAAATTATTCTTTCATAGAGCTTTCTAGATTACTAGGAGAGAGACATTGAGTCAGTCATGATGAGGAAGGCTATCAAGGAAAGGAAACCACTGTGTTCTGGGGTGCCAGGAACAGGAGGGTTTAACCTAGTCTAAAGGATTGAGAATGGCTTCCCTGAAAATGTGACATTTCCTAACGCACGAGAGGGAATTAGTCAACTGAAGGAAAGAAAATTTGGGGTTGGGGTGGACTTGCTGCAATGGTCCAAGATCATGGGTGAAAAGAGGAGGTGGATCAAATAACAGAAGAATAAGGACCATATTTTTTCACCAGAGGGTCTGGTACAGAGTTCCTGGCCTTCCAGGGATGTCAGAATCTCCAACATGAGAACAGAAGAGGGGCTGATACCCCTGCATTTCCGGTCAGGTTTGCACTTGGCTGTGGCTTTGGCTTCTAGGTAAATGGTCAAATGACTCCCACAAAAGAAACAGCTCAGAGGCTCAACCCTGGGACTCAGAGTTGGCTTCGAAAGGCAGGTATACAGTTTCTTTCTCCCCACCAACCGTGGAACCAGGCAGCGGTGGGGAGGAGGAGAGAGCACTTTCCATTAGCCCAACAGGAAAGACAGACCTCCCTGCTTGTGTTACACAGAAGCCTAATTACATCTGCACACGTGAAAGGGAGTGGCTGCCACATGGCCTCACTCTGATCCCATCTCCGCTTTGCAGATGAGGGGGTTTTGGTAATGAGTCCAAATCGTTTCTCATTTGATTGAAAATTTCAAAAGACAGGAGAGAAATAAAATGCTGGGGCTTATGTTGCTAGAATATTAAGCCACTTGTCCTAAAAAAAAATAACTAGAATGCAATAGAAGGCAGTGACTTTTCATGTAGACTCGCTGGGCTCTAAATTCTCAGGCAGGGGAAGGTTTTCATCAGGCAGTTTTGACCTGGAGGGTTATGGGGCAAAGTGCTTTGTTCGGCAAGCCATGAACCCAGATAGTACCAGCCACAGACAAAAGTCTCTGTTCGGATTTTTGACACTGGTCCAAATAGGGCAGACTTCAGAGTCACATAGACCTGGGTTTATATCCTGGTCCCGTCACTTACTAGCTCTGTGATCCTGCACGGGTAGATTCAGCTTCTTCAGCTGTACTAGGGGATAAAAACTGTCCTTCTCCTAGGGGTCACTCCCAGTAAGAAGGGAGTTAATACATGCAAACTGCTTAGTGCGGAGTCTAGCATGTAGCGAGTATTACCCGTCATTATTACAACGACAGTAATAACGATGATGACTCTCATCATCGTGGCCTGCCTGCAATTTCTCACTATTATAAAAATTTGATTTCAAATTCATCAGTTTTCTATTGCGAGGTTCATCTGCCACCAGTTTTAATGAGCATTCACTATCTCAGGGGAAAACCCAATCTGAAGCCTTGTCACGTAGCTCTGAGGACCGGGTGGGCTTAACGGGAAAAGATGGGTTACCAACTCGCCTTGGTTTGCCTGAGTCCTGCCTGGGTTTAACACGGAAAGTCCCACATCCTGGGAAAACCCATAGTTCTGGGCCAGCCAGGACAGCTGGTCACCTCAATTACAGGACTGACTCAGCTTGCAGGGCAAGTCCTAACAACCAGGACGGAACCCAGGGCCTCCGACACCCAGCCTGAGGGGGTGCTGCCCACACCTTTGCCTGGGGGTGGGAGGGTAAAGAGGAACACAGAATGGAAAGAAGTTCCCATTTAAAAGCCTGAAGGTATAGCTTTTTAAAATTTTTTTAAAAATTTATTTATTGATTTTAGAGAGGGGGAGGAGAGGAGAAGAGAAAAAGAGAGAGAAACATTGATTTGTCGTTCCCTTATTGATACGTTCATTGATTGATTCTGGTTATGTGCCCTGACCGGCGATCAAACCCACAAACTCCACGTTATTGGGAAGATGCGCTAACCAACTGAGCTAACAACAATGGACACTGCAAATGACTGAGGAAAGCCGGGACTCACACAATGTTAAGTGGGCAGTACCCTTTAGCAATGGCCACTTGTTGCCCTGTGAGACTGTGAGCCCGGTGTTGCTAAATACACTGATTATTCAAGAGATGGCAGATATCCGAATTTTTTGAAATGCAAGGGCTCCCCATTGTCAAATGTTGGCAACTGATTCCACTAAAAGAAACAAGCAAAAAGGCCATACGAGCCAAATAAAATGCATTCGTGTGCCAGATGAGGGCGGCCAGCCTCCGTTTACAGTGCTAACCTAGACCAGGCTTTTCCTCACTTCCAGGCCTTTTTACATGCTGGCCCCTCTGCCGGCCACCCTATTTCCTACCCTTTCCTCTGCAGACAGAGAACTCTTATTCATTCATCCTTAAACACCACCTGTAAGCTAACCATTCCCAAACTTTATTACCAAGCTCAGGACTCTTTCCTGAACTTCGGACCCACGTACATATGCAACTGCCTACGCAGCATCTGTTCTTGGTGCCTAATAGGCGTTTAAAAGTTAACATGCCCCTAACTGGACCTTTGATCAAATCTCCAAATCTGTCTTTTCCTGATCTCAGTGCATATGTGCCAATGCCATTCTTCCATTTCTCCGACCAAAATTAGAGCCATGCTTGACCCTTTTCTTTCTGTCATATCCCATATCGGTCCTTCGTTGGATCCCATTGGCTGCTCCTTCATAATACGTCCAATATCTAACTTCATCTCAATCCCCTTCTGCTACCACTTTGGACCAAGCAACTATCATTTATCACCTGGATCAGAACCACAGCCTCCACACGGGTCTCTTGGCTCCTGTCCCTCACCATGTCCAACTAGCTGCCCTCCTCCCCATTGTATCTCTGACCTCCATGCCTACTGGCTACTTTGCTGTTCTTGGTCCCTTTGCATGTACAATTTTCTCAGCCAAAATACTTTTCTTCCAGATGCCCATGTGGCTCATCCCTTACCCGCTTCAGATCTTTACTCAAATGTTACCTTCACAGTAAAGTAAGGCTTGGAATACTCAAAATTTATCATTGCCACCCAACCCACCACCATCCTCCGCCTCCCACCGCACCCACACCCTGCCCCATGACACTCCTATTTCTTTCACTTGTTTTATTTTCTCCTTAGCATTTATCATTATCTAATATTTAATATCTTTTACTTTTCTTGCTTTTTGGCTATTTCACTTTTCCCACTGGCTCCTAGAGGACAAAGATATGTGATTACTTTTTCACTTTTCTATTTCCAGAACCTAAAACAATGTCTGGGCCATAGTAGGTGCTCAGTAAATGTGCTGAATAAGTGAATCAAGGAACTAAAAGTATATTAGATAAAAGATACAGAATATTGGCTGTCTTTGAGGAATAATTAAGAAAATTTAAATAAATCTAAATAAATGCATTTCTACCTAGTCAAAATAAACAAAATCAAAAGAAAAATAATAAACTGAGGGGAAAATGCTTTTGCATTACCACTGACAGAAAAAAAAAAATTAGTTTCTTTCATTGAATAAGTGCTGTTTCAAAGAAATGAAAAACAGCCAGTATCCCGTTAGAAAAATCAGCAAAGGACAAAACCAAACAGTTCACAGGAGGGAAAAAAATGGAATGGCTTATTAACATATGAAAAGATGCCTGACCTTTCTCATAATTAAAGAAATGCAAATTAAAACAAGGAGAGACTAATTTTCAACTAACAGTCTGGAAAATACACTATAAAGATAATTATAAGACACAATGTTAGTGCGAGCTTGAGCAAATGGTGAGTGTGTCAATCAGAACAGGCTCTGGGAAGGTCATTAGGTCACTGGTGTACAAACCGTACGACACAAATCCTGTGATCTGCCAGGAATTTATCCTGCACAGAAATTATCCTTGCAGAAATGCAGTCAGATATATGCACGAAGAAATTTATAGTAACATTTTTCACAAAAAAAGAAAGACTAGAAGCAACATAAGTATTCATCAATAGCAGTGTTGTTAAATTTTTGAACCAGGTGAGGATTGTCTATTTTATAGATGACAGTATACATCTGTTTGAGGAAAAAAGGAGATTAAGGTAGATCTAAATTATTTATATGGAAATAGTAAGTGAAAAATGCAAGATGCAGAAAAACGCGCTTAGTTTTATCCCTTCTGTGTTAAAAAAAAAGGATAGGCTTACATACATATGCTTGTACATGCATAGAAATTTTATAGCAAATACACAGGAAACCATTAACATGGTTTTTCCCTGGGAGGAATAACAGGAGACCTGAGGTGGAGAGAAAACTTTAACTTCATTTCTATGTTTTCAAAATATATGAATAGATTTTGTATTTTATAAATAAAATTTTGTTTAAAAAACATCATTTCCCAAAAATACACATTGAGTGTTTAAGTGACATGTGATTGGGACCAGGAGGAGAGAACCTGTTCGATCACAGACTCCTCACCCCTCCACCCCAAACAGGCATTTTGCTGCTTCTGGCTGCGTAGCCTTACGCGTGAATCAGAGTGACAGCGCCCCTCTGACATCATTGGACCCAGGCAGTGGTGCCTTCTGACCTGCCCAGCACACACATAATTGCATCACAATGGCATTTCCCTTCGCCTCAGGCTCTGTCCCCAGCACAGCCTTTTGGAGAGAGAAAATCATAAAGAGCTTTTGTCCCTGACTGACAGAAATGCAGCACGAAAGCCCTGTGAACTACTTGGAGAAGGGAAAAGTAAGAGAGGCAGAAAACTTCAGGTTCAGGAATAACTTGCCCTTTAGACTCAGAGACACTGTGTTTTTCCTGACAACAGCTTCTAATTCAGATGTAACATTTTTGAGTCTTTTGACCACCTTCACCCATTTTGGCCACCCACCCCCACCCCCACCTCTGGCGAGCACCAATGTGTTCTCTAGGTTGATGAGTTCAGGATTTTGTTTTTTCTTGGGTTGTTTATTTTTATTCCACATATAAGTTAAATCGTACAGCATTTGTCTTTCCTGTCTAACTTATTTCACTTAGCATAATGCCTTCAAGGTCCATACAGTGTTCTTATAAATGGCAGGATTGCCTTCTTTTTAAACGGCCAAATAATATTCCATTGTATATATGTACCGCATTTTCTGTATCTATTTATTTGTCAGTGAACCCTTAGGTTGTTTCCATGTCTTGGCTATTGTGAATAATGCTGCAATGAACATAGGGGTAGGGGTACAGAAATCTTTTCAAGGTAGTGAGTTTATTTCCTTTGGATAAATACCCAGAAGTAGAATTTCTCTATCATATGGTAATTCTAGTTCTGATTTTTTGAGGAACCTCCATACTATTTTAGGTAGTATTTAGAATAAGGACAAGATCATGTACAACAAAACAAAACAAGTCATCCTTCTCACTTCAGTATTGAGAATGCAGTGTTACATGTAAAGATAATGTCTTTTATTCAGCTTAGTTATGTTTATGCTAATGCACATCAGTTTGAGAATGTTTTATGCCTCACCTAGGTCTTTCATGCAGAAGCCAGGTTTTCATCCATGGTCAGTAACTAAAATTTCAATTCCTGGAAGCACTGGGTGGGGGTAGGGGGGGGAATAATAAAATGGTAAATAGAGATATAAATAGAAGTAAAAGTAGTAGCAAGAGTGGAAGTGAAAGTCAAAGTAGGAGCAATAGTAACAGTAAGTGTAGTAGAAATAATAGAAATAGTGGGTGTACTATCACTATTAGTAAGTGCTATTTACTTAAAGTAAGTGCTGAGGTACCAGTGACAAAGATTCTCTCATTGACCAAACCTTGCTCAGGCTCCCCTGATCTCATTTTTAACTAGGCCTGACTTGGGGACTCCCATCTTTGTCTCTGCATTGTCCAATTTTAGCAAGAGTCCTACTCAATTGGTTAATGTAGAGTCTCCTGGGCTCCACAGCTCAGTGGTTGGAGCACTGGTCTTGTAGAGTCTCCTGTCCTCCATCTCTGATCACCTTCAACATCTGATTGGGCTCCTCATTTGCCACCAAGCCCCGAGCGATGTCCGATCGCCCTGGCCTGTCTTCAGCATGAATTCAGTTAGGTCAGTTTAACCGGAATCCTCCTTACCCTTGATATTTCCCCTTAGTAGTGTTCCATTCATTGACCTCCTCCCGGCTCCTTGGTTATAAATTCCTGCTTGCCCATGCTGCATTCAGTGTCGATTCCAGTCTCTCTGTCCCACGGCAATTCCCCATTCCAGGGTCCCTCCACCTGCCTGGATGGCCTTCCCCTCACACCTTGAGCTTTGTGGGCATCAGGACATGCCCATCTTCCTCCTCGCTGTCATCTCCACCATCGTGCATTATTCTCTTTGAAACCTTCCACCCATATTCCAAGTATCCTTTTTCATACTTTTGTTTTCCTTGAAACAGCTGCACATATGGTTATATAATTTAAATTAAATTTAATTTAAAATTCAGTTCTTCATTTGTATTCCACACTATTCAAGGGCCCAATAGCTGTATGTGCCTAGCGGCAGCTGAGTTGAACAGCAGACACAGGCAACATTTGCATCACCACAGCAAGTTCTAGGGCAAGAGGAAATGCATCATTTCCTACACTGTAGGTTTTTCAGAGATTGGAGCCCCCATTTGAGACAGTGCCAACACTGATCCCAAGAGGTACTTGAATGTATTGCTTATTCCAATATTCAGAGTCACCCAGCAAGGTCCATTTAAACCAGAGGAAGGCATTAATGGCATCTCATGAGGGACCACCCAGTCTCGTTTCCATACACATGGTGCTTTGGGAGTTTTGAATGGTCAGTGTAATCTCTACGTGGTTCCTGGAATCACCAAAGCCCAGCCTCTGCTTCTGCAGCCACCCTCCTCTCCATGGGTGGGATGTGGTGTCAGTGTTTGGATAGGGGGGCCGAGGACGGGAAACGAGGGGAAAGGAGTACTGCAGCGGTGCTGTTGCATTGAAACCTCTCGGTGTTCCTCCTGATTCCCCAAACGTAGCAGGTGCTGAGTGAGCAGTGACAAATGGCTTCTTTGAAGCTGGCCATCCCCATTTTAATTATTTGATTCAGTGGAGTGCAGTGACTTGACCGGCTTAAATCAGGACCTTCCTAGGCAGCCAGGGCTCAATCGGGGATGTTACGTGCATCTCAGTTAAAAAATAGACTGAAACTCCACTTAAACTCAAATTATATTTGGGAAGAAATCTCTGGTTGTTAGTTTTGAAGATTCAAAAGCAAAAACAAAAAGAAAAGGAAGAATTGGGAGGAAAAAACAAAAAAGAAAGACAAATGGAGAGTGCAAGAGAGAACATATTTAGTCAGAAGAAATGGCTCACAAAAGTAGTCCTTGGGGGTTTAGAAACAGGATTTATTGTTTCAACAAGCAGTTATTAAGGAGCAAAAGAGGTGTTTAGTGTTAAGTGCTCTGAAGGACTGAGAGGGAGAGCTCCTGTGTTTTGATCTAACAGATGTGACTTAAAATCTTGGCTCTTCTGTTTTCCAGCTGTGTGACCTTGGTGAAGTCATGCAGAATCACTGTGCTTCAAGTTCAATGGTGCCTACTTCAAAGCACCATTGTGAAGAGTAAATGAGGGAAGATAATGAATATGGAGCACCTAGAATGCATCTAGAAGATGCTAGGGTCCTAACTGAAGATAAGGATGTGAATGGGCTTGCCCAGGAAGTACAAAGAGAGAGAAGAGACAGGGGCCCATGTTCAAGCCCTGAGAAATATCATACCTCAGAAAAGAAGGTGGGAGATAAGAAGGAAGAGGCTACTGGAATAGCCAGAAAGATTGCAGAAAAGCCAGGAAAGAATAGAATTCTTGAAGCTAAGGAAAGAGAATGTTTCAAGATACCCCCAAGGTATAATAAAAACCAGGACTGAAAAGGTCCATTTATAACCATGCACCACCATTAAAAATGAGGTGTTGCTAAAATAGTGGATGGCATAGATTTCTTGATCTATTGCTTCAGAAGAAGAATCAGTTTACAAACATTTATGTATTTATAAAAATAGATGATTGAGCTAGTATTTGTTTAGCTCATTTGTTCAACAAATATTCACTGAGTGCCTGCTGTAGTCCCAGCCCCATTCAAAATGCCAGAGATATGGAGGTGAATGAGACAGGCACCTCATGGCACTTATATCCTATTGCACATGTATGTATGTGAGATATATGTATGTGCATATATGTGAGATACATACACACATACACACATACAGATCTTTCTTTACCTTTGGTTGAAATAAGATTATGTGATTGATCATAAAATTAGGCCGAATCATATTTCTGCATATACATATTGCTTATATAAAAATATGGCAGGCTATGCACTAAATAGTAACGATGATTTATTCAAGTGATGGGATAGTATCTGAGTGGATAAGAGTTCAAATTTTGGGATCAGGCAACCTAAGTTCAACGTATTTTTACCACCTAGTAGCTGCCTAGCTGAGCAAGCAACTTGACCTCACTCAACCTGTTTACTGTTCTCTAAAATAGAAGTGATGATAACCCCTGCCTCACATTGTGGTGAGAATAAAATGATATAATGCAAGTATATGCCTAATTCAGTGTCTGGCATGTAGTAAGCGCTCAGTCAATCTCAGCTACAACTGTTTAGCTTGCATGGATTTTATAATTTTTTTCTGTGTTATGGGTGTATCCCTTCTGTAATGAGACATGTAATAGGAGTTGTTTAAAATAGTAACTTTTAGTGAAGAGCAATGAGGGGCCAGCTGCCTGGAGATTAAATGCTTGAAGAGAAGAAAAAGAAGGTCATGCTATAACACAGTATGGTTGTCAGATACTGGCACTTTGCAAATTCTACTATTTTTTTCTTTTGCTTTTTTTATTGAATTTATTGGGGTGACATTGGTTAATAAAATTACACAGGTTACGGGGTCCAATTCTATAATATACCATCTGTATGTTGTATTGTATATTTGCCACCCCAAGTCAAGTCTCCTTCTATCACCATTTATCCCTCTCTACCCTCTTCTCCCGCACCCCAAACCCCGCCTTTCCCTCTGGTAATCACCATACTGTTGTCTGTGTGAGGTTTTTTTTCCTTAATCCCTTTCCCCTTTACCCCCTCCCCCCACAAATTTTACTCTTGAAGAAAAATCACAGAAGAATCATGTGACCAAGGATGGGAGATGAGATAGACCAAACAAAGTAAAAAAATCCCACTTCTGGAAATGGGTGTAGTAACAGGGGTCAATGCGCGAAATGAGCATCACAAGACTTTCATGACAGCCTAGAGAAGACAAGTCACTTCCCCCAAATCAAGGGTGAAGACTAGAATTCAAGCCTCTGGTTTCCACATGCCAGTACCCTTTCTATTACACCTCACTGCTAGGGCATTACTACTTTCAAAGATATTTTCTGCTTGGCAGGTTCCCCATCTCTTATTCTAAGACACATGTTTGCCCAATTACTGAAAGACTATGTCTCATCTTTCTATATTTAAAAGTCAATAAAAGGCGGGCAAAAGTCAATAAAAGAATCTAGTAACTATGTACTTGAAACTATGTCTTTTCACGTTTTCCAATAAACGAAACACAATAATAACAAAAAGTCTTAGCAGGTGCGTCAGGTGGCCCCAGGCGTACTAAAAGAGGTCACTGAATTATAATTTATTTCAAATAGCTCTTGGAGGGTGTCATGTTAATTTCCCTCCTAATGCAGGAAACTTTTCTAAGATACCTCTGAGTGGACAGTGAGCTGTTAATTGAGCTATTATTTATTTAACAACTATTATTTCCAACCATGAGATATAATCTGCAATATTTCCCAGAAGCATCCAGTGTGACCTTGAAACCTGAATCAGGACACATACCCCTCTGACGACTTCTCATCGCTTTGGAAATACAGTCCAAATCTTCTCCCTAGCTGAAAAGAAAGGCACCATGGCTGCTTCTCCATCTCCTTCCCCTCTCCCCTCATCTCTTGTACTCCATCCCCTGGCTGTCTTTCAGGCCTTCAAACATGCCCAGTTCATTTCCTCCTGAGGTCTCTATTCCAGTTCCTACCTCTGTCTGAAATTCTTCTCCCCTAGGTCAAAGCACAGGCAGCCCTCTCTTTCAATTCAAGTGTCAGCAAATGCCCTCTCCTCCAAAAGGCATTCACTGACACTTGACCTTGTTCCCTAGCCACCCTCTGTCCTACCTCCCGTTCTATTTCTTCATAGCCCTAATCACTACCAGGAATTATCTTGTGTTTCAGGTCAGGTGCCCCAGAAGCAGAGCCTGAGGATGGATTCTTGAGCAACTGACTGGCTTACTAAGGGAATGTTCGTGAAAAAAGCTTGTAAGGGAGTGCGGGAAGTAGGATAGGATGTGAAAAATGCTGAGCAAAGAAGGTGCTCTAGCGCAGGACCTGCTCCATTGAGTTTGTCCTGCCTCGAGGCGAGGGAGCTGGTCATGTATCCCCTCATCCGTCTGTCAGTGACTGAGGGCTGCCCTTAGATGGGGGACATAAACTTTGAGACAACCTCAATTGCTCAATGGCAAACCTTGGCACAAGGGATGGGTGCACCAATGGTAAGGCTCTGAGCAGCACGCCAACAGTATCTGCAATGTCTGGCTCATTTATTATTTTAATTGATCCTTGTCAGCCTACCCTGCTAGGATTTAAGCTCCATGAGATCAAAGAGATCAACTGCTTTATTAACTGTGGGTGACTCCTTAGGACATAATAGGCACTCAGGAAATATTGGTTAAATGTTCAAAGAATTAATAAGTTAAGACACTTCATTTACTTGTCTAGCTAATCCTTAAAATCACCCGGGGAGACAGGATCTTTGAGTCTGAGCTGTTTCCAGGCTCCAATCCAAGCTTGTCCATCTGAGAGCCAATTTACCAGATAGGCTGGAGGGAAATAAATCATGCGGGCAAACTTCACGATAGACTTCACTTTGAGACTTTCTCCCACTACTATTCCCCACTACTTCCTGCTATACACATGCAGGCTTTCTTTCGTTTTCCCAAGTATTTAATCTCTAAATCCCAGACCATGAGATCAAATAATCACAGAGAATCAGCATATATTCTCTGCACTCTTCCCTGATGCTTCATTTTGTTTCCAAGCATGTTAAAAATGTTTAAATATATCTATATATTAGTTGCCATTAGTATAGCTGACAAGAGCTGTAGGTGTGGATTCTAAAGGCATGGCTTAGCATGCACCACATTTATACAGTGTTTTAATATGTAATTGTAAAAATTAAGAAGAGACCTACCATATGACCCAGCACCCCCGCTTCTGGGTATCTACCCTAAACATTTGAAAACACTTTTGCATAAAGACTGTGCAGCCCTGTGTTCGTTGCAGCATTATTCACAATAGCCAAGGTGTGAAAACAACCTCGGTGTCCTCCAACTGATGATTAGATAAAGGATTTTTAGTACATATATACATGGACTACTGCTCAGCCATAAAATGATGGAATATTGCCATTTGTGACAACATGGACAGATCTTGAGAGTATCATGCTAAGTAAAATAAGCCAGATGAAAAAGGACAAGAACCATATAAGTACGTTCGTGTGGATATAAAACGGAAAGCAGCAAATGAACAAACAAAACAAACTCACAGACGCAGGCAACAGTATGGTGGTTACCAGAGGGGAAGAAGGTGGGGGCAGGAGGAAGAGAGTAAAGGGGGTGAATTACATGGTGATGGAAGGAGACTGGATTTTGGGTGCTGAGCACACAATGCACTATACAGATGATTATTATAAAATTGTACACCTGAAACTTATATAATGTTACCCTAATAAATTTAATTTTAAAAAGAAGCTAAATGGAATGAATTACTTCACCAACAGGAAGGTTGGAAAATGCCGTATCCCCTTTCACTGCCAGGGATCATGGGGTGTGTTAAGGCAGGAACACTGTGAGAGCTCGCTCGGGTGACGCTGGTGCACCTGGAGCACCAGCATGCCCTGAGAACCTGTCAGAAATGCAGAGTCCCAGGCCCCACCCCAGACCCGCTGAACCAGAACCTGTATTTTACCCAGATCCCAAGGTAATTCACGTGCACATCGCCGTTCGAGAATTATTGCCTTCAGACAATTGTATCCAGCCTTTCCCGCTGCCCTCCGTGGGTGAAGCTGATTATTTTAGAACAGCTCTGCTAATTCCTTAAATTCCTTTTACCCTGGGTTCTTGTCTTAGATCCACATTTTTTTTTTTTTTAGAAAGGATTAGCATGAAGAATCTGATTCTGGAAAGATGAGCGTCAACAAAAATCACCACCTCTGCTGACTTTCTTTTTGAGCTTCAGAGAGAGAAATTTCTCCAGGAGCAAGAGGACTGACTCTGTCTTTGTCTGCTCAGGCAACCCAGAGGCCCTCCGGAAGTCACATCGGGCATTGCCTGTCCTCAACAGCCCCCAGGGCCCTCGTAGTTCACGAAGGGCGAAAGTCGAGACCCACACGACAGCCGACCAGGCGTTGTACCAGCTTCACCTCCTTGCTCCTGTCCCCAGCCCCCATGGCCCTTCAGGCCTCTGCTAGTCTCGTCCTTGTTCACTCTGCCCTTGTGTTTCTCAGACAGGCCGGCCTGCCCCTGCCTCAGGACCTTTGCACTGGCCGTACCCTCTGGACAGGAGTTCTGTTCCTCACATATCCTCACGGCCCCCTCCCTCACCTGCTGCAAGTCTTTGTTAAAAATGCCGTCTTTTTAGTGAGGCCTTCCCTGACCATTCTGTTTTCAATTGCAGCCCATACTCCTAGCTCTCCCCATCTCTCTTACTCACAACAATTAATTTTCCTATATCACTATCTTCTAACATACTAATTACTATTACATAGTAATTTAAGCCATTTATTTGGTGTGCTCATTACCCGGCCCCCAGTATGTAAGATTTATTAGGACCAGGACTTTTGTCTCTGCTCACCACAATATCTATAACACCTAGCACAGCCCCTGGCACAGAGTAGATGTTCCATAAATATTTGTTGAATAAATGAGTGAGTTCTTTCAACAAACTGTATGTCCTGGGTCCCGTGTTAGTCATTAATAATCCAAAAATGAAGGAGACCCGTCTCTGCCCCTTGGGAAGCCCACAGAGCACTGAGAAAAAAGGACCAAGGTGCAGATAAATAAAGCTGGGAAGTGACAGGTCAAAGAGGAGAGGTGTGTGCGCAAGACACACAGTGCAAGGTCACTCAAGGGTAAGAGGAGACTCAGTCCTGCAGCCAGGGAAAGCTTCAGAGGGTAGCTGGCATTTGAGGTGGGCTTGAGGATAATAAAAATTTTGACAAGATACTGGGGAGGGAACAATGAGTCCTCCCCAGACAGAAGAGTCAGCAAGTATGGAGCATATCAAATTCAAATTATGTTCAGGGGCAAAGGATGGGAAGCAGAACCTGTGTGTGTACGTGTGTGTGCATGTATGTGTAGGGAACAAGTAAGGCTGGAGTGGAGACAAACAGGGGTCCCTGGGCCAGGTGGAGGGCTGGGGTTAACACTCTCGCTCAGCTCCCCTCTTGTTTGCTGGCTTCCCTGCTGCCTCATTGATCAGCTCTGTCTTCCCTGCTCCACTATCTGCTCAGATGCCTGCACCCTCAGGCCCTTGCATATTTTGCAGAGCAATTTACCTTGGACCCATCTTCATATTCATAAACACCAAAATATCTCTGTTGAAATCAAGTGTCAAATGTTCTGAGACATAGCCTCGAAGCAGCACAGAAGAATTGGTAGAAGCTTTAAAATTTCAGACCCCCCCCCCTTCTCTCTCTGCGCCAGTCTATCTATTAATAAATTATAGGGATTTCTTTACCCTTCCTATGACATATGTAGCCGGCTCACCTCCAATCCCCCAGGAGGATTTTTGGTAACAGTCCATTTGGGTGTCTAGGGTTTCTAATTTTTTTTCCTCTGATATACCTACTTTTATCTCTCTGAGTCCTCAGAGCACCCCTGTGAAGTAGGTATTATTATGCTATTTTTCAGGAGAGGAAACTGAAGCCCAAGGTCCTAGCACATAAATAACAGAGCTGGAGCCAAAGCCCAATTCTGTCTAAGTTCAAGGTGAAACACTCCTAACCCAATGTCAATGAGAAACAGAACAGAACAATGTATAGCTCATAATCAAGAAATTAAAGGCCGATATTTTAAGGAGATTGAAGATTCAAAAACACACAGAGAATGGATGTTTCCCTCTACCCTTCCACTGTGCCCATGTTAAATATTAATTCCCTTTGCCTTTGCAAACATAGAACTTGTTACCTCTGAGATTTAGAGAATAGAAAGTAGGGCTGGGAGTGTCTACCCGCAAAATTAAGATGAGAGTGAAATGTACCTGGAATCCTACCTCCCGGAATCACTGTTTTGATAAATCTCCCAGAATTGTTATTTTTCTATAACATAGGATCATTTGTAATCAGATATAAGTACAGCATCTTTGTTCATTCCTTCTTCACTATTTCAGTGGCTGTGTAGTATTCCATTGTGTGAGTGAAACTCCTTTGAGCTTTATAAGCGCCCATGTCTTTAGCTGTTTAGAAAGACGGTCTAAAGGTAGCATTACCAGAGTCACCAGCCTCAGGGTGGACTCCAGGAGTCAGAAGGCACTGTCCCTGGCCAATAGGGGGATTAATTGCATTCCTCCAAGGTAACCACAGTTTAAACTCACTTGCCCAAGAAAATGTGGTAGGGGATATTCTGCGGAGCTCGGGGACCTACCCTTTCTCTAGCTTCCTAGGGAAGCACAGCCTCAGACATTATTCCCTTGGCTTCCGCTATCTGTGGGATAAAATCCAAACTCCCATGTACCCCTCACCTTCTGGCAGCCCACCAACCTTTCCTTTCCCCCTCAGCTCTCCACCCTCCAGCCGCGGGGTGTTACCCCCACCCCAGATCACACCAAGCTTCTTCCCGGCCCAGGTTTATCACACACACACCCCCCCATGCCCGGAGCACTTCCACCTCCATCTCCTCCTTGTTCTCTGAGCTGAATGTCACTTCCTCAGAAAGGTTTTCCTGACCACATAATTTGGACAAGGTTCCCTCTCATCCCCTCTCACAGCACCTTGTGCTCTCCCTTCACCGCATTTCCACTCTACTGTACGAATTAAAGAGCTGTCTGCACAGTCATTTGTCGAGAGCATGTTCTCCTTCCTGAGAACCCTTACGCTCTACAGAACCAAGAGGGAATGGTACCAGTTTTGTTCATTGTTGAATGTACTGCATCTAGCACAGCCTCTGCTGCACCTAGATGCCTAATAAACCTTTCTTGAGCGATTGAATGAGGGAAAGCATGAATCACTTCGCTGTGTGTTACTTACCTCTGGGCATTAGTTTCCCCTTATCTACAAAACAGGGTTGGTAATACCTACCTACCCCCGCCCCCAACCGCTGTGAGAGTAAATGCACTAACTCCTGCAGAATGCCTCAGTGAGTATAGCTGACAGGTGAGAAATGGCTCTCACTGCCATGGTTATTTCACTCTTCAAACACCCCTAGTCTTGGTGTATAAAGAGAGATACGCACAGCCGTACTTCACTTAAAAGCTTTTTCTTTGCTCTTTTGAAGGCAGGTACAAATGAGAACACTGGGATATTTATTCTAATACAATCCCTTTGAACCTCAAAATGCATATGACAGAAACAATTTTACATATTTTCTTCTAGCTAACAAATACGAGATGACATAAACAATTTTACCATTTCTTCCCGCTAACTACTATTTACAAATGTTGTTTGCTCTGGTTTGGCTCAGAAAACCTTTTCAAGGCTCAGGCAGTTAATTACAGCTGACTCTGGGGCAGTGGAACCTGAGTGGCTCTCAGAGGTCAATAGCTTTGATGAGACTGGGAGGGAACAAGTGTCACTCAGGTGTGACAGGTTGAGTGCTAGTCACCCCAGGAATCAATGGCTCTGTAAGTCAGTGGTTCCATCCTCATGGCCCATTTGCAGTAGTTTATACAAACAGTAGTAAATACAAAAACATCCTTTACTTCCCAAAGAAAGTCTGGCCTCCAATCTAGAGTTGAGGGGAGGTGATGTAATTCATCCGTTCATTCCACAAACATTTACTGGCCACTTACTGCGTGCAGAGTCAGGTACTAGGTGCTAAGCAAAGACACAGCAGTTAACAAGATTGGTTAGATCTGTTTTCAAGGAGTTTACATTCGTGGGGGGCAGTGGTTAACAAGGCAAGCAAAAGAAGAAGACAAAGAAAAAGATCACACATTGGTGAGTGCTTTTTCAGATAAATGAAAATGGAGGAAAGTAATGGAGACTGAGCTATTGAATGGAGATATGAAATTTAATCTGAGATCTGAATAACAAGAAGAAACCAGCTGCACAAAAGTCTGAAAGAGCATGCCAGGAAGAGAGAGCAGCTAGTACAAAGCCCTGGGGTGGAAGCTTTAGGGCTTTGAAATTTCATAAATAAATAGAAGAGAAATTAGAAAAAAGAGTGCAGAGATCAGCCTTGTAAGCCATGGTGAAGGACTTGCATTTTATTCTGAGGGCCAGGGGAAGCCATTTCATGGTTTTAAGCAATACGATGTGATTATGTTTTTAAAAAACATCACTCTGGCTACTGTGTGAAGAATATATTACAGGGGCAGGTGTACATGTAAGGAGACCATCTAGGAGGATGTTGCAATAATCTATAGGGGGAGTAATGGTGTCTTGGGTAAAGCCATTACAGACAATTCCTGTCCCCAGTGAGTTTATAGTTGATTAAGGTAAACCTTTAAATGCATAGAGGAGGTACATTAATCCTACAAGAGGGTTAGCAATCAAATAAAATCGTCAGTTAATCTGGAGAAAAGTTCAAACATCCCGCCATTCCCATTGGAAGAAGTGGCATACACATAATCTTTCTCTTCCCTTTTCCCCAGACATCATGTTAAAATTCACCCATTTAATAACCTACCTGCAGATATTGGATTCTTTCATAGGCTTCAGAGAACAAGGTCAATGGTAGCAAAGGAGAAAGATGGGTGTTTTCCTTTTCAGGTATATAATAAAATCCAAGCGGTTTGGAATGAGGATGTCAAGGCCATTGTTTATGTGAATGAATACAGCCACCAATCAAGTCTGAATTAGCAACCTCTCCTTTTGCCCCACCTGAGGATGGGCCGCTACGAATGAAATTACTCATGATTTCCTGATGATGTTCACTCAGGCACTTAAGGAAATGTCTTGGGAAGAGATTTGGAACCAGGAGACAGTTTTTGTGAAAGCCACTTCCAATCGTGCCTGGTCCAATAATACCACGTAAGATTTTGCCAATTAACTGGTCTCTTAACTGGTATTACCCCAGGACCCTGTGGCCATAGCAACTGAGTGGAATGCTGGGAGGGGATCTGGAAAGTCTTATGTTGTTGGCTAGAGTCTCAGACATATCAAAGTTCATAATCAATATTTGGATGGGAGGAACCAAGACTCACCTCTAAAATATCAGAAAAAATATTAAAATATATATGTTATGTGGAGAAAGAGAGAGTGAAGTCATGCTCTAAAATGAATATAGGATCTTTCAAATGTCTGCATTCCATAGCCCTCTGATCTTTTTCAGATGTTCTGACTGGAGACATGGTTCCATTTGCCAATAACTAAGGCAAAACAATGAGACATGAGAATCAGAGAGAGTGCGAGAGACAGAGAGGCAGGGTCTAAACAGGTGCTGTTGCCCTTGTCTCTACCCAGATTAAATGCCCATTAAGATATGTCACAGAAACAGGGACCTCATGTCCCAGGTCGTAGAAAGAAGCAACTCAGGAATTTGTTCCACAGAAAATTTATTATAAATCAATATTAAGCTATGACTTAGAATCAATTAGACGTAAGCCTTTCAAACAGTCTCACTTTCTTCCCAACCACAGAGTGAAGTTCCTGTGTGTGAGCTAGCCCAAAATTCACACACACACACACACACACACAGAGTCTCATCTCCAACATAAGCACACAAAGGTTCCCAAACTTAATAAAGGGCTTCGTGTTGAGGAACCTTTCATTTTAAATGAAACGTCCTGACAAGAAAAGAAAACTCCAGGCTGAAAGCCAGTAAACTGATTTCTCAAATGTGTGTGAAGTGCCTGCAGAAACATCTTTTCAAGAGGAAAAAAAAGTCAAACTTAGCTGCCTCATCTCCCCACCTTCTCTGCCAGTATTGCTTCTCTCTCTCCACGTGGCAGCCCCTTCACCCCATCCCTCACTCCTCAAGGGCAGAGCAAAGAAAAATTCAAGTCCCCCCCACCTTACAAACGCCTTTCTTATTTGCAACCCTACAGAAAAAAAATATTACTCCGTGTCCCCCCTGGGAGGATGTTTAAGTGGAAAGCCTAACTCTGAGTCTCAGGCATGGAGGAACAGCAGAACCACTGACCTTGGAGGGGTGACCACCTTCAAGTTCATACACTTGGTTGTAACATGCTCTGGGGGTGGAAGAAAGAGGTGGCACCGGAAAGAGTCTGATGCTGATTCAAACACCTAATTCTGTTCAAGCATTGGCCATGGCCTGTTCATAAAGGTACATGACTTGAAACTTGTTTGCAACTCACATAAACTTATAAAAATATGCACTGAGAAGTATACATGCTCTCTTTATTGATTAGGGTTTTCTTATTCACTTATTTGTCTATTTCTTTCCCCTTCCACCCACTTAGAATGTCAGCTCCAAGAGGGTAAGGCCCTTATCTTTTTTCTTTTCTGCTATAGTCACAGGGCCTGGCACACAGTGGGTAATTAATAAATTCTTGTTGGATGATAGATGCAGAGAAAAGACTAGAAGAAACTAAACCAAGAATCAATAGTAATTACTCTGAGGAGAGAGACTATGGGATGGTTACAGTTTATTCTTGATACTTTCTATCTTCTCCAATTTATTTTTAAAAGTACTATTTTTCTGATTAGAATAAAATGGAGTAACTATGGTTTGGGTAAAAACCGATTTATCATCAACATTAACATTAGTTAGGAAGCAGTGGGTATGTTCAAACTTGTTAATAATGCACATACTTGAACTAATGTTATATTAATAGCCACGAGTTTCTACATTCCTGTTTTTCATTTATACATTCATTCAACAACCATTTATTGTGGGCCACCATGCATCAGTCCCTGACTTAGGCAATGATGAAATTGCTAAAGAATCATTTTCAAATTTTCAGAAAAGGCAAAATCATGACTCTTATATAGATATAAAGTGAAAACATCTTAGAGAATTTATTTAGATCTTCTTTAAAAGTATATTTTATTGATTATGCTATTAGAGGTAACCCAATTTTTCCCATTTTGCTCCCCTCCGCCTGGTACCCCCCTCCCTCCAGCGATTCCCTGCCCCTGCACCCCCCTCCTCTCCCTGCTTAGTTCATGTCCATTGGTCATGCACATAAGTTCTTCGGTTACTCCATTGTCTGTACTGTTCATAGCAGCCCCCTGTCTGTTTTATACATACCTAATTATGCTTCTAAATCCCCATACCTTTCCCCCCATTCTCCCTCTTCCCCCTCCCAGCTGATAACCCCCCAAATCGTCTCCATTTCTGTGATTCTGTTCATGTTCTAGTTGTTTCCTTAGTTTGTTTTTGTTTTTTAGATTCAGTTGCCGATAGTTTTGAGTTTGTTGTCATTTTAATGTTCATAGTTTTGAACTTCTTTTTTCTTATGTAAGAGCCATTAACATTTCCTATAATAAGGGCTTGGTGATGATGAACTCCTTTAGCTTTACCTTGTCTGGGAAACACTATCTGTCCTTCAATTCTAAATGATAGCTTTGCTGGACAGAGTAATCTTGGTTGTAGGTCTTTGCTTCTCATCACTTTGAATACCTCTTGCCAGCCCCTTCTAGCCTGCAAAGTTTCTTTTGAGAAATAAGCTGACAGCTTTATGGGAACTCCTTTGTAGGTAATCTCTGTTTTTGTCTTGCTGCTTATAAGATTCTCTCTTTATCTTAAACTTTCAGCATTTTAATAATGTTGTGTCCTGGTGTGATCCTCTTTGGGTCCAACTTGTGAGGGACTCTCTTTGCTTCCTGGACTTCCATGTCTAGTTCCTACACCAAATTAGGGAAGTTTTCTTTCATTATTTTTTCAAATAAGTTTTCAACCTCTTGCTCGTCTTCGCCTCCTTCCGGCATCCCTGTGAATCGGATGTTGGTTCATTTGGAAATGTCCCAGAGGCTTCTTATACGCTCCTCATTTCTTTGAATTCTTGTTTCTTCATTTCGTTCTGGTTGGTTGTTTATTCTTCCTTATGTTCTAATCACTCATTTGAAGCCCAGCTTCCCTCCCTTCACTGTTGGTTTCCTGTGGATTTTTCTTTATTTCCCTTAGTAGAGCCTTCATTTCTTCCCTTATCCTTTTGCTATATTCAATGAGACCTTTGAGCACTCTGACCACCAGTGTTTTGAATTCCACATCTGATAAGCTGGTTATCTCTCCATCCCTTAGTTCTTTTTCTGGGGTTCTGTCCTCTTCCTTCATTTGGGCCACATTTCTTTGTCTCCTCCTTTGGCGACCTCCCTGTGTCTGTGTACTAGGTAGAGTAGCTTTGATTTCCTGTCTTAGCACACCTTTAAGTTGTATGGGGCGGAGTCTTGGGAATTCCCTGGGGAAGGGCCACCTGCTTCCCCCC